>PVJC01016293.1:0-33828 GCA_004026665.1 Murina feae | reverse complement strand
TGCCCTACTTGCACCCTTCATCTTCCTACACCTCATTTAGGAGTCAATCCTCGTGGCTTAATTCCAAATGCCTTATGGCAAATGGACGTCACACACTATCCCGAGTTTGGGAACCTTAAATATATACATGTCAGCATTGACACTTACAGTGGATTTGTTTTTGCCACCCTACAAACTGGAGAGGCTACAAAAAATGTAATTGCCCATCTTCTAACCACCTTCTCAGTTCTTGGATGTCCTCAACAAATTAAAACTGACAATGGTCCAGGCTATACCAGTTCCAGCTTTGCTAAATTTTGTAAACAATTAAATATAACCCATATAACAGGCATCCCATATAACCCACAAGGTCAAGGCATCATAGAAAGAGCTAACCTCACTCTTAAAATTACTTTAGATAAAATAAAAAAGGGGGAATGGTACCCCATTAAGGGGTCACCCAGAAATCTAATATCACATGCACTATTTATTCTTAATTTTTTAAATTTGGATACTAATGGAGAATTGGCAGCCACTCGTTTTTGGCAATCGGAAACGAAGAAGCATTTTGCCTTAGTCAAATGGAAAGACCCTCTAAACAATTCATGGCATGGACCAGACCCCGTGCTCATTTGGGGTCGGAGGTCGGTGTGTATTTATTCCAAAGAAATGAAGTCGGCCAGGTGGCTCCCAGAATGCCTGGTAAAACAAATTGATAAACACATCGACAATAACGATGACCTAATAAATTCCAGGGAAGAAAATTCTCCCTGAGACAGTGATTTCTTTTACAGATTAAGAAGACAATGTTACAAATCTTACTACAAGGAATACTCTGGACCTTGATACCTGCAGCAGAAGGTGGCCTTCAATCCCTACCCAGCCTAGATGAACTAAACCTCATGCTGTATGGAAACCCCTGTGACTGCAAAGGAGGTATGACTGGGATAATTCCCCAGACCCATCTGTATACCCGATCTACTGATTGCGGTAGCAAAACAGCCTTTTTGATGAATAATCCCTAGATGGGAGGGGGATATAAGCCATCCTGGAAGTGTGTTAGCAATCCCACAACCATACCAACTGTAAATGGCAAACCAGGGCCATGCCCTAGTAACTGCAAATTAGCCACGCAGATGCACTCTTCCTACTATACTTCAGCCCAACTCTGTACACATAGTGATGGCCATACCTATCTAACAGCCATTCCGTATCGGAAGTATCTCGGTTCGGCTGGAGGTGACTGGGACTTCACCCTACCCCTCGGACACAGTCCATACGCCCAGGCCTCTTGCAGAGTTACCCCTGGTGAGGACGCCTGCTGGCCACCGACAGCCCCAATTCACATATCTGATGGCGGCAGACCCACCGATAGGGTTAGGGAAGCCACGGTTCAGAAGAAAATTGAGGATTTTATTAATAATCTGTATCCTCTTCTCCATTACCATCCTTTAGCTCTTCCCAAGCCCCAAGACATAGACTTAGACACTCAGACTTCTAATATTTTAGAAGCCACTCATAGGGCGCTTAATGCTTCCAACCCCGTACTTGCTGGGGACTGTTGGTTATGCATGACTCTTGGAACGCCACTACCCCTTGCGATTCCAGCAATTGCCTCCTCTGTACAGGAAGGAGGAAATTGTAGTACTAACTTACCTTTTAGAATACAACCCATAGGATTTAATGCCTCCCTATGTTATTAAAGACCATTCCAAAACAATAGCTACGACTTAGATGTAGGATTCATCACTTTCTCCTTTTGCTCTCAAGTGGTCAACTATTCTGCCCTTCTTTGTCCCGCTCCTGGATAGGAGTTTGTCTGCGGAGGGAACTTGGCCTTCACGGCCTTACCTACCAACTGGACAGGATTATGCATACAGGCAATTGTTCTCCCTGACATTAATATTATCCCGGGAGACGAGCCTGTCCCTTTACCCAGTTTTGATTATATTGCAGGATGCAGTAAAAGGGCTGTTCAGCTCATTCCCCTACTTGTAGGCCTAGGGGTTTCCAGTGCCTTAGCCACTGGCACGGCGGGGCTAGGAGTATCAATACATTCTTATACAAAATTATCTAATCAATTAATAGATGATGTTCAGGCTCTCTCCAGCACTATTAATGATGTTCAGGACCAAATTGATTCCCTAGCTGAAGTTGTCTTATAAAACAGAAGAGGGTTAGACCTACTCACTGCAGAACAGGGAGGGATATGCTTAGCCCTACAGGAATGATGCTGTTTCTACGCCAACAAATCCGGGATTGTTCGAGACAAAATTAAGAAACTACAAGAAGATTTGGTAAAGAGGCGAAGAGAACTATTTGACAACCCTCTCTGGAGCGGACTAAATGGATTCCTCCCCTACCTCCTCCCTTTGTTAGGCCCCCTGCTTGGCTTATTAATCTTAGTATCATTAAGGCCCTTTTTGTTCAACAAACTCATGGCGTTTATTAAGCAGCAAATAGAAGCCATTAAAATGCAGCCCATACAGGTCCATTACCACAGACTTGAAATGGCTGATAGGGATGCGCACATAGAGGTCTACTTGGACATCATCCGCACTTAAGGCTTGTTTCTCCTATCCTTGGAGAACTGGGTTGGATAGCCAGAGACGGGCAACTGGAGATGTATACACTGAGCTCAAATGGCCCTCTACACACCACCTAAGACAGGAGCTGGACCAAAGCTTTCCAGCCATCCAATGACGGGTAAGGTATGTACAAACCAGGTATACATGATCTCCTGACCTAAGACAGGCACAAGCCCCTCAAGGAGCGTTCCCTGGCCTAATATAATAAAAAAGGGGGACCTGTAGGGAGCTGAAGCTGCATTCCGAGCCATGCAGTTAATTATCTTTGTTACAGTTACTGCCCAAATCCCACCTCCCTGAACATATGGAGAGGATCAAAGCTCAAGTTGAATAAACAGGATGCCTCCCTTTTGTCTGCTCTCCCTTTTGACTTATCTCCTTGACACTTATGGTTTGAACTGCTTATCTAGCTACTAAATCCTTAGAAGAACTCCTCTTTTCTTCATACTATATCTACCCCTTTGTACCTTGCAATAAACAAGACTTGATCAGAAACCTGTCTTGTCTCCGTCTCTTGTGTCTCTTGTCCCATCATTCTCACTCCCCCTTTAGGGTCTCCGTTGACTTACCCATGGGCCAGGACAGTGGCTTAGGCCCACTCCATGGAAAGTGGGCCTAAGCTATCAGTAGGACATCCACTGAGGGCTCCTGGATTGTGAGAGGGGGCATGCTGGGCTGAGGGACCCCCACCCCAGTGCACGAATTTCATGCACCGAGCCTCGTCTATATATAATTTGCAAATATCTTCTTCCATTCAGTTGCCCTTTCTTCTTATTGATGGTTTCAGTACATGAATATATATGTATATATATATTTGATTCATTAACATTGGACTCAAGATCAATAGCATTGTAACTCATATCTGAAATAAGTTTACCTAAGATTATTTTCTTCATAAGGCACATCACACCCTTCTTGCACTTATGTCTACTAGACAGCACTTCAGGCTTGGGGACCATTTCTAAATAGTGAAAACACCAACAAAAAGGACAAAAATGCAAAAAAAAAAAAATGTAGCACCAAATAGATCATGATAGGGACACTCGTTCACAGCATGAAAGCTAAAACAAGTACTGCATGGTCTTGTTCGACCTCAGCTGACTGGCTTTTAATTAGGAATTTTTATGCACAAAACACCACTCAAAATTTTTTGCCACCTCAAGAACTCTTTGAGTATTGACTTTGGGGTTACAATTTTTGTGAGTAGACAAATTTGCAATTCAGAATCAGCAAATAAAAAGGATAAAATAAATAAAATGTATTTAGGGGCTACAGCCTTTGTTTCTGTCACCTCTAGTCCTAACAAAACAACACATCAGAACGAGCTTCAGGGAGATTAAAAAGGTTACAAAGCTAGTCGTTTGTTTTAGACATACCTATCATGAAATTCCTCTCCACCCCCACCCTTACTCTTTATTGGTGTAAGGTCCCATGCGTTGCAACACACTCATTGACCCTTCTAAACTACTCGCATTAGCAGGATACAGAACAGTTCCTACAACCCAAACGTCTCAGGCTTTTGTGAGGCGGTCGGTTAATGGCCAATCCCTGCTCTCAGTCTCAGACTCCGCTCAAGACCACACTTCTTTTTTTTTAAAAAAAATATACATATATATATTTTACTGGTTTTTTACAGAGAGATGGAGAGTTAGAAACATTGATCAGCTGCCTCCTGCGCACCTCCCACTGGGGACCTCCCACTGGGGATGTGCCCGCAACCAAGGTACATGACCTTGACTGGAATCGAACCTGGGACCCTTGGGTCCGCAGGCCGATGCTCTATCCACTGAGCTAAACCAGTCAGGGGCAACCACACTCCTTCTTATCCTGGAACCTAAACCCAAATGGCTGGTACCAGGTTGGAAGGCTTGCTGAGGTGAACTCCCGCTCCGGGGCCCGCATGTATTCAGTAGCACGTTGCCGTTTCAAATCTGTTGTCCGCCTCTCTCCTTCCCAGGAGTCACTATGGCCGGCTCCGCTTTGCAGATGAAAAACACTGACCCTTAAATTAAGAAACGTGGGTAGCCTGGCCCCAAATCCCGGCGGCGGAGCCCCCGGAGGGAAGGCGGCGAGGAGCGCGGCCGGCGGCCGCTAGGTGGAGCAGTTCGCGAGCTCCGGCGGGAGAGCAGGTGGAGGGGAAGCGAGGGCGCCCCCGTCCCCGCCAGCGCCCCCATGCAGCGCGTCCTGACCAGCGCCCTGCGCCGAGCGCGCCCCTGGAGGGCCCCTCTGGCCCGCGGCTGCGCCTCCCCCGCAGCCGCCCGGGACCCGGAGATCCAAGTGCGCGCCCTGGAGGGTCCCGACAGAGGTGAGCGCGCTCTCCCCGCGAGCACCCAGGAGGCGGCTGGGCGAGCAGGGGCAGAGCTGAGCGGAGGAGGGGGGGGGGGCTCCTGGCGCTGCCGCCCGGCCAAGGCGGTGGCTGGCGCGTCCACTGCGCACCGAGAGACTGAGACAGGAGAGCCGTCTAATGTATTTCAGGATGTACCCGAATCCCCTGCACCCTAGTCTAGGTTCCCCAGAATGGGCGACCCCCTGACTGGCCTCCCCGACACGACTTGGAATGGGACTCTAGTCTAGGTCAGTATCGGTCCTCAGTTCCCGGTTAGCCTGGGCTGCAGGGCTGCGAGGAAGGGAAGAGGAATACTCGGGGGTAGGACTTGGCACCAGCACCCACCCCGCAGCTTTAAAAGGCGTGATTGCGTCCCTGGGCCAAGGACCCTGGCAAGGTCCCAAGGGGGCCGAGGCAGCGGAGCCAATCCGGTGACCGTGCGAGGCCGCGATGGAGGGCGGAGGGAGAGGGCGGAGGAGGGCGCGTCTCCTCCCCGCCTAAGGGCCGGGAAAGTGCCGCTGGTCGCTGGCAGGAAACACCTTACATTGCGCATTTTGTTTTGCTGTTATTGTTACCTACACTCCTCAGTCTTACTCTCGGGTCAAGGCTGTTCTCTTATATTTCTCTCCAGTCCTGTTTGTGTCAGAATTTTAATCTACTCAGATGGCACTGGAGACTCCATCTCTTATTTCCTCCCCGACCCCTTACTAACTTTTGAAGAGCTGCTTTGCTGAATTAATCTAGGTCCTTGCTCCCTGCTGTGGCACCCTATCCCCTCACATGCATCCCCCACTTTTGATGGGCATGTAGGGGTTGCTGAGTCTTAGAGAATACCCCTTACTCTCATGCTTTGCTCATGCCCAACTGGCAACAGTGCTTGCCTTGGTATTTTTCTTTGCCATTAAGAAACAGAGGCAGACCCTGGCCTGGTAGCTCAGTTGGTTAAAGCTCCACCCCTATATAAGAAACAACCAGCGAATGCATAAATAAGTGGAACAACAAATAAATGTCTCTCTCAAAATCAATGAACTGCCTGCCCAGCGTGGCTCAGTGGTTGAGCGTCCACCTGTGAACCAGGAAGTCAGAGTTCCGTTCCCCGTCAGGGCACATGCCAGGGTTGTAGGCTCTATCCCTAGTAGGGGGCGTCCAGGAGGCAGCTGATTAATGATTCTCTCTCATCATTGGTGTTTCTATGCCTCTCTCCCTCTCCCTTCCTCTCTGAAATCAATAAAAAATATTTTTAAAGATACATAAATTTTTAAACTTAAAAATAAACAAAAGCAGCTGCCCAAGGACATTAAGCAATTTGAATCAGGTGTGATTTCAAAACCTGTGTTCTCAACTATTAGATCATCACTGCCTCATCTGTACAAAGCACAGTCTAGTACATCAGTAAAAAGTATTATCAGGAGTCACAGACCTTGCAAATAGCAGAATTGTTACCCACGGATGACAAGGATCAGCATATTAAGCCTCTGCCCCACCATTTATTTTTTATTTAAATATATTTTTTATTGATTTCAGAGACAAAGGGAGTGGGAGAGAGAGATAGAAACATCGATAATGAGAAAGAATCATTGATCGACTGTCTCCCGCACGCCCTATGCTGGGGGATTGAGCCCACAACCCAGGCTTGTTCCCTGACCGGGAATTGAACCGTGACCTTCTGGTTCATAGGTCAATGCTCAACCACTGAGCATGCTGGCCAGCCTGCTTCTACCATTTAGAAGGTCATTGAGGCACAGGCATAAGGAGAAGCAGTGGAGCAAGCATGAGGAAGAGACTCCCACACAGGAGAAACAGCACCTCTTCCCCACCCCCCAAAATGACTTGGGGCCATTCAATGTTCATGTTAGAAGCCTCAGGCTCTGCCTTAGGAGTAGTGTCACACCCATTGTCCTTGAAAACAGGATTGGCTTGTTAAACCACTCTTCACTCTTTATGGCGCTATTCCAACTCATGGTTCTCCTCTACACCTGACCTTTCCATTTTACTTCTTCTACCCCATGGTTCATTTTCAGCTGTCCCGCCTCTGTGTTTTATTCTAGCTATGCCCCTGACTTGGGTCCTCTCCTTTCCTCTCTGCCTATGTAAATACTTCTGGAATTACCTCCCTCAATATCCCTTTATTTTCCATGTATCTGGGCTTGTCTCCCTCATAGGTTGTTAGCTCATTGTGCGTAGGACTGCTAGCTGGGTCCAGCTGGTAACATCGGCAAATTCTCTTCTTTCCTGGGCTTTAGTTTCCCCTTCTATATTATAGGAGTTGTTAAACCGATTGGTTTCTATACTACCTCCAGTGGTCTCTGTTGAATCCTCTCCATATCACCAAGCCTGTGATCCAAACCATCCAGACAAAAGTGATCCTACGTCAAACTGCCAAGGAAATCATCAGCCAGTGGCTTGGTGGGTTTGGTGAGTAAGGAGAGTGCAGTGCAGACCCATCTGTACCGCTGGCACCTGGAAACAGCAACGTTCCTAGAATCGGGGCTCAAATAGAAGGCAGGGGCCACCGTTTCTCCATGTGGTATGCAAATTGAATGTTGTCAGATGAAAGAATGAAAGACAAAGACACCCTACGGGCTCCTCAGGGCTACCAGCTTGGAGTTCATACCTGGTTTGGGGCCCTAGACTTTCCCCTGCATCTGTGTCTTTTTCCCACAAACTCTGGCTAACCATTTATGTGCATTCTTTCTTTTAATCCTTATAAGAACCTTTTTTTAAAAATTTCTATTTACAGATGAGGAAATTGAAGGCCAGGAGGGTAACGTAATGTGCCCAAGGCCATAGAACTGGTGTATGACTGAGCTATGGCTTGAGTGAAGCACCATAAGATGTGGCAGCTAGTGTTTTGAGAGAGGAAAATAAAGATGAAAAGAGGAGAAAAAGATGAAAGATGGGAGAGTCAGCCAGAGAGAAAGGAATGACAGAACACAAAAGCACAAAAGGAGAGAAAATTTCTGCCAATCCCAGCACATCATTACTATATTAGTTTTCTATTGCCACAGAACAAATTGCCACCAAATATTGTTGCTTATAATAACACACTTATCATCCTATAATTTCTGTAGGTCAGAAGTCCAGGCACAAATTAGCTGGGTTCTCTGCCTTGGGTTCTTCCAGGCTGCTGTCCAATGTGGTCTCATCATAGGCTTGACTGGGGAGAGATCTGAGTTCAAGCTCCTCACCTTGTTGACAGGACTCACCTGCTATGTGTATAGGACTGAAGTCCTGTTTTCTTGCTGACGGTTGGCCAGGGGGCCCATCTCAGCTCTTAGAGGCTTCCCACACTTCCTTGATATCTGACCCTCTCCATAGGTCCACTATTTCTCTAGTGTGCACTAGCAAAACAGTCTTATCTATGGCGTAACCTAACCATGAAAGTAACATGGCATCACCTTTGCCATGTAATTGACTCTTCCCTTGAAAGTAACATTTGGTAACCTTAGCTGTATTCGGTTGGTTAGAAGCAATTCACAGGTCCTGCCCACACTCACATGAAGGGGCTGTGAACAGGGGGCACTCTAGGCTCTGCTGGCCACAATGACCTTGAACCGAAACTGCTTTCCTCAACCCCTCTGATAGGGTTTCTGTTTCCACCACTTTCTCTTCTGAAGCACCAGAGCTGGAGAGAACTGTGGGGACATCTGATTTCCACTGTGGAACCTCCAGGCCTTGCTACCCTGAATGTCACAGGTCTCTGTCCTAGACCTCAGTTTTCTAACTTCAGGCTGGACACCCTGTCCCTTGAGAGCTCTGAAACTTTCTTGGGCCCTTCTCTATGTCTCAAATCAACTCACACTGAGAATGCCATCTTAATAAATACTGCTTGTTCTGCAGACAAAGCTGACGACTCTGGAACTAAATAAATCCTATATAATAAAAGGGTAATATGCAAATTGACCCCAACAGCAGAACCACTGGGAATGACTGGTCACTATGACACACACTGACCACCAGGGGGCAGACACTCAATGCAGGAGCTGCCCCTGGTGGTCAGTGTGCTCCCACAGGGGGAGCTCTGCTCAACCACAAGCCAGGCTAACGGCTGCCAATACAGCAGTGGTGGTGGGAGCTTCTCCTGCCTCCTCAGCAGCACTAAGGATGTCCAACTGCAGCTTAGGCCTGCTCCCCGCTGGCAAGTGGATATCTCCCGAGGGCTCCCAGGCTGCCAGAGGGGTGTCTGACTGCCAGCTTAGGCCCAATCCCCCAGAGAGCGGGCGTAAGCCAATAGGTGGACATCCTCCAAGGGGTCCCAGACTGCGAGAGGGCACAGGTCAGGCTGAGGGACTCCCCCCCCCACCCCCCAGTGCACAAATTTTTGTGCACCGGACCTCTAGTAAACAAATAAATAGCCTTTGAATTCCAAAGGGTTGGTAAACACTCCTCTAGTCTATCCGGACATTTCAACAGAGGGGAAATGCTCCTGCCCACAACGGGGTGTCTTCCCCACAACCACCCCAGATTAGGGGGTTGACTTGAGGCCAGAGTGGGGTGCAAGGGCCAGATTGGGAGGTCCTGGGGGTGGTATTAAAGATCGGACTTTATTTGGATGAAAAGGGAGGGGAAGGACATGGTCAGATTTGGATTAAAAAGATGGCTATGAACCAAATGAGCAAGACAGGCAGCAAGACAGAGGGCCAGAGGGCCAGTTGGGTGATCTACATAATAGAGTAAAAAGCCCATAGCAGGTTAGTGGCTGCGATGAGGGCTTTGTGCTGAAAGATCTAAGATCTGTTTAAGAGGTTGAATTGGCAGGGCTTGGAGACTGAGTTTTCATGAGTGAGGGAGAGGGAGGCAACAGGGTAAACTTCTGGGTTCATAGTACAATCAGTTACTCACCAAGGGAACAGGAGAAAGATTGATCATTTTGGTCGAGAGGTCAAGTGGGCAGTTGGATATTTAAGCTGGGAACTCAGAGGAGAGCTCTGGGCTGGCCAGGTGTGCAGGGCAGCCTTGGGGATATGAGAGGCAAGCACACGGGAGGTGCAGAAGAAGAAAGAACAGATGAGCAAGCCCAGATCTTACGGACTCTCCTACCTCCTTATGCTGCTCTCCCTTTACTCCGAACTCCTCCAGTTCCTGAAGACACCGAAAGGTGGCAGCATATGTTACCCCAAAATATGCCTCTTTGTCATAAAGATCACTTTGTGCTAAAGGCACTTGAAAACAGCAGCTGCACGAAAGGCATTTGGATTTCCCCTTTTCTTCCCGAAGACAAGAGGTAAATACTCCCCCGGGAAAGCTGCCCTCCCTGGACCAGGAGAAAAGAAACTTTCTTCAACAGAGAATCAAAGCCAAGAGAACACTGCACAAACACATTTTATTGAAAAATGAAATTCTTATTTTCCTTTAGCCTCTTCACATAGTTTTTTTTTTTTTAAATATATTTATTGATTTTTCACAGAGAGGAAGGGAGAGGGATAGAGAGTCAGAAACATCGATGAGAGAGAAGCATTGATCAGCTGCCTCCTGCACACCCCCCAATGGGGATGTGCCCCCAACCAAGGTACATACCTTTGACCAGAATCAAACCCGGGACCCTTCAGTCTGCAGGTTGACACTCGATCCAGTGAGCCAAACCAGCCAGGGCTAGCCTCCTCACGTAGTTTAGTTACCTTCCCGCAACTGTCTCTTTGTTCAACCTGCTATAGAAGCATGTAGGTTCCGCCATTTCTGGGGGCTTCATTTCCTTATAGGGGTTCCCATGTCATGTACAACTTGTATAAATGTGTATGCTTTTCTCCTGTTAACCTGTTTTATGTCAGTTTAATTCTCAGGCCCAGCCAAAAAGAATGGGCTTCGCTCCCCACCAATACATACACACGCACGCACACACACAGACCTTTGCCTGCCTTGCTCTCCTCGTCACCCCTTAGCTCTCAGCAAGGTCAGTTCCTCCACCAGGAGGTCATTGTTGACCTTCTACACTAGGGTTCTCCTTGGCCCACCCTATTCCTCCTACCTCCTTGTCCTTTTTATTCTGTGTTCTCATCACAGACAGTAATTACATCACTGAATGTCTGTCTTCTCTGTCGGACTGCATGTTCTGAGAGGACAGGGACTGGGCCTGCCTGATCTCTGGGATCCATGTCTAGCACAGAAGCCAACACATGTTAGGTGCATTATCTAATTGTACAAATGATTGCATAAAGAGGCCCTGGGTTAAGCTTTCAGGAACTTGGACTTTAAAGAATTGGGTTGTCCACTGCCTATAGTATTTTTCCCACTATACCTCATTCCTCAAATGAACGTTTTTACTTATTCTCACCTTGCTCAAATGCTTCCACCTGTGAACTGCCACTTGTAATCCTCTAAGTATTTTATGCACGTACCTTACTCAAGACCTCACATTTTTATTTACTTGTATTAGGTTATAAGCACCTTGTGGGCAGGGACTATTACATAACTTATAACTCACAAATTTCATCCAACAATATTTTTCCCCATTGTTTTTTAGAGAAAGTGGAAGGGAGGGAGGAAGGGGAAGAGAGAGAGAAAAACGATGTGAGAAGACACATCGATTGGTTGCCTCCCACACACACACACCAACTGGGGCTGGGGACCTAACTTGAAGCCCTGACTGGGAATCAAACTCAAGACCCCTCAGTGTGCTGGATGACACTCTAACCATTGAACCACACCGATCAGGGCAACACTTTTTATTTTCAGATTTTTTCATTTGAGCCATTGTACTGGGTACATAGTCAAATCTTCATATGCTTTTTTAAAAAAAACACTCTCATTTATTTGGTATTAATACAATTAAACATCTTTCCATGTGGTTATTGGTCATTTGTATATCTTGTCCATTTACCTTAAGAGTTGGGCTTTTTAAAAATTGAGGTGTAATTGACTTATGTTAGTTTCAAGTGTACAACCAAATGACTCAGTATTTGTTACATTGTGAAAGAAGCATCACAATAAATCTAGTTAAATTAAGATCCACCATCACACATAGTTAAATCTTTTTTCTCTTGTTCTGAGAATGTTTAAGATCTACTGTCTTAGCAGCTTTCTAATACCACAACCTCAGGACTTGCTTATTATAGGCATGTGTTTAGTAAATGAGGTAAGAACTTTGAAAATTGGGTAGTAGAAAACCTAGAGAAGTGCAGAGTGTCATCTGAGAGGAAGGAGGAGGCCAAGAGAATACAGGGCCGCAAAGCAGACTAATGGTTTTTTACTTCAGCCAAAAGCCATCGGATGCACAACACTAAGTGTGAACTGTAATGTACACTATGGACGTTGGGTGACAGTAACACATCAATGTAGGTTTGTCTACTGTATAACAAATGTACCACTCTGGTGCGGAATGTTGATATGGGGGAGGCTATGCATGTGTGGGAGGCTGGGATATAAGGGAAATCTCTGTACTTTCTGCTCAGTTTTACTGTGAACCTAAAACTGCTCTAAAAAAGGAGGTGGAGAGAAAGCCACACAACTAAGTCTATTAGAAAGAGAGAGAGAAAGTGAGAGAGAGGGAGTGTGTGTGTGTGTGTGTGTGTAACAATGGCAGAGGCAGGCAGGAACCACTGCAGTGGTCATGTTGCAGAAAGACCAAAAAAACTAAGTGACGCTTTGAAGGAGTGGAGAAATCACAGTTTTAATCATGCGCGAGATCTCTGGGAATGTTCCAAATCAGAGCAGTGCAACACTGGGGAACCTTGCCTTATATAAGTTCATTGTATTGCAAATATGTTCCCTCCCTGGAGGCCCTGGAGGAATTACAACTCCCAACTTCCCTCTCCCCAGGTGTTCCAAGGATTCCACCCAGCTTAATGATCCACCCTTCCTTCAGGGCAGCGCTCCTGGCTTGTTTTGCAAATCCAGTTTTGGTGAAGGAGGCAATGCCTCAGCTGAAGGTCATTCCCCCAGAACATCAGGGCTGCCTTTGAATTAGCCCTTTTTAGCCTTCTCAGTCATTGCCTTCCCCCCTGTTCTCCACAGTTCACAAGCCCTTCTTCTTTTGTGAAGCAGAAAGGACAAGTGTTATTCTGTTTTATAGTCAGAAAAACCAAAGCCTGGGCACGTGTTACTTTCCCCTCCCTCGGCTACTCAAGGGTAGAGGCTGCCCAAGCCCAGCCAGGAGTGGGCAGGCCAGAGGCCTCACCTAAGGTTGCCCGGTCCCCTGCAGGAATCACTGAGATTCTGATGAACAGACCGCATGCCCGAAATGCCCTGGGAAACGTCTTTGTTAGCGAGGTGAGAAATGGCCGACACCAGGGTGGGTCGGGGCTGGGCTGGGCTGGGAGGTATCTAATGGTGTCTCCTCTGCAGCTGCTGGAAGCCCTGGCCCGGCTGCGGGATGACCGACAAGTGCGTGTCCTGCTCTTCAGAAGTGGAGTGAAGGGTGTGTTCTGTGCAGGTGGGTGTCCTCCCCTCCCCCACCCCGGGGCTCAGCAGGGCTCCCACCAGCTGCAGGCGTTGGGAGGGGGTGCGGGGAGGGCCTTAAGTCATCTCTAGCATAGGACTCATTCCCATTTCACAGATGTGAACTCAAGTCTCAGAGGTAAAATTCCTTCCCTAAGGTTACATAGTTAGTGAGAAGTAGAAGAGAATTCAGTTTGAACTTGGCCTTTCTTTTTTCTTTTTTTTTTTTGAACTTGGCCTTTCTGACCCCCAAGTCCTTACTCTTTGGGCTCCACTATGCTGTGTTCTGACCCTTCACTGAGGAAATGAGGAACTGATTCAAAAACATTCACAAGGGCCCTGAAAGGTTTGGCTCAGTGGATAGAGCGTTGGCCTGCGGATCCAAGGGTCCCAGGTTTGATTCCGGTCAAGGGCATGTTCCTTGGTTTTAGGCACATCCCAGGTGGGGGGGGGGGTGCAAGAGGCAGCTGATCGATGTTTCTAGCTTTCTATCCTTCTCCTTTCTTCTCTGTAAAAAATCAATACAATATATTTTTAAATAAATAATAATAATAATAAAAGAAAACATTCACAAGGTCAGTGCCAAGAGGGGACTGTGTGCCCCTTTGCCCGTCCCTGCCACCAAAGCTTTCCACTATCCCTGCACCATGTGGTCCCCACAAGGCAAGCACCATGGACTTCGGTTTCATAGGAATACCACATCCCAGGCCCACAAGGAGCACGTCAGTGCGAGCTGAGCTGAGCTTAGAACCAGTGCTGGGATGGCTAGAGAGGGGTACCAGGGGTCACTGAGGAGGCGGGAAGTGGTTGTGGAGAGAGAGGACGGGAGGAATATAGTTTTCAGGTTTTCAAGGAGATATAGCGTAGTCCCTCCATCTGAGCTGTTGGGCTCTTGGTGCCCAGCATGGAGCCTGCCCTGGCAGGACAAGTATATAGAAAAAGGTCTCCCTGACCTGGCAGCCCTGGCAGAGATCCTCCTCCTACCCTGTCCTCTTCCTTTATCTCCATCTCTGTCTGACCTCTATTAAGGTCACTTCATGTCCCTGTTAGCACCACTCCTCACTATCCCAGATTAGCACAAGGAAATAGGCTACCAGATATCTGGGTCTGACCCCAACTTGCTCTGCAATCCTTGGCTAGTCCCTGCCACTCCCTGGGCCTCAATTTCCCCATCTGTCATGGAGAGGCTGGAACTAATCAAAGATTTCTGAAGGCTTTCCCAGCTCTGACTTGGTATAGTCTAGAACTTGAAGAGACCGTCTTCACCCTCTACTCCCACCTCAGCCTCCTACCACCCGGCCTTTGATGACTTCACCAGCGTCACTATTCTTATCGACATCCTTGCCCATCTCCATGGTACTGTATCCTACATTCTCTTCTCAGTTCTCTCATCTTACTTGACCCCTCAGCCTCTGTGGACCCCACTGACCACTCCCTCCTTTTAAAAAATAATCAGTTAGAAAAAAGAAAAAAATTTTTTATAAAAAATAAAAAAAATCAGTTATATAGTGATGCATGTCAGTTATTTTACAATAAAACTAGGGGGAGGGAATCAATAAATTTTTTATTTTATAGAATTTTAAATTTGTGGTAAATACATACATGACACAAAATTTACATTTAAACTTTTTAAGTGTTAAAATTCAGCGGCACTAAGTATATTTACAAGGTTGTGCAACTATCACCACTGTTCATTTCCAGAAACTTTTCATGACCACAAAAAACCTCAGTCCCCATTAAGCAATCCGTCCCCATTCTCGATTTCCCACAGCCCTGGTAACCTCTGGTCTACTATGAATTTGCCAAAGGGGACAGAACATGACTGTTGTCAAGCCTCTGGGTTTAGGTGTTAAGTTTCTGTGACAAAGGAACCTGCTGACTTCTAGTGACCTCATACAACTGGAATCACACATTTGTCCTGTGTCTGGCTTATTTCACTTGGACTAATGTCCTTAAGGTTCATCCATGTTGCAGCATGAATCAGAACATCATTCCTTTTTATGGTTGAATATTCCATTGTTTATTCACATTTAAAAAATTATATATTTTATTGATTTTTTTTTTACAGAGAGGAAGGGAGAGGGACAGAGAGTTAGAAACATCGATGAGAGAGAAACATCAATCAGCTGCCCTAATGCACACCCTCTACTGGGGATGTGCCCACAACCAAGGTACATGCCCTTGACTGGAATCAAACCTGGGACCATTCAGTCTGCAGGCTGACGCTCTATCCACTGAGCCAAACTGCTTAGGGCTATTCACACATTTTTAAAATTTTTTATTTTATTGATTTTTTACAGAAGGGAGGGAGAGGGATAGAGAGTTAGAAACATCAATGAGAAACATTGATCAGCTGCCTCCTGCACACTCCTTACTGGGGATGTGCCCAAAACCAAGGTACATGCCCTTGACCAGAATCGAACCTGGGACCCTTGAGTCCACAGGCTGACGCTCTATCCACTGAGCCAAATCGGTCAGGGTTATATTCACACATTTTATTAACCCACTAGAGGCCCAGTGCACGGATTTGTGCACCAGTGGGATCCTTCGGCGTAGCCTGCAGGGATTGGGCTGAAACCGGCAGTCCAACGCCACCTGCTACTCCTGCCTGCCGCTCCTGCTTATCCCTGCCCCCCTGCACCTGCTGCCACTGCCACCGCCACTAGGTAGGCTCGGTAGGCTCACTGCCACTCCACTGTGGTCTCCAGGCTGCGGCAGCCAGCCATGAGCCCTGCGTCTGGTGCCTGTTGGACAGCTGAGTGGCACTCCCTCTGTGGGAGCGCACTGATCACCAGGGGGCAGTTCCTTCATTGAGGTCTGCCACCTGGTGGCCGGGCACATCATAGTGGCCAATTTACTGGTCGTTTGGTTACTTAGGCTTTTACATATAGAGATCCTCTGGTGGACACAAGATTGTGTACATCTTTTGGCTGTTTTGAACAGTGGTAAGCAAGTGTCTGTTTGAGTCCTTGCTTTCCATTATTTGGAGTATATCCTTAGGAGTAGAATTACTGGATCACAGTAATTTTACATTTAACTTTTTTGAGAGACCACCAAAATGTTTTCCACAGGCAGCTGAAACATTTTGTAATCCTGTCAGCAACGCATCAGGGCTCTCCACATCCACACTTATTTTCTGTTGTTGTTTGTAATAGCCATCCTGGTGGGTATGGAATGTGCTCATTGTGGTTTGGGTTTGCATTTCCCTAATGACTCATGAGGTTAAGTATCTTTTCATGTGTTTATTGTCCATCTGGGCATCTTCTTTGGAGAAAAGTCTATTGAAATCTTTGTCCTTTGTGGGGTTTTTTTGTTACTGAGTTATAGGAGGTCTTTATATGTCCTAGATATTAACCTTTTATCAGATATGTGATTTGCCAATATTTTCTTCCATTCTGTGGGCTGTCTTTTCACTCCTTCTTAGTGTCTTTTGACAGAAGAGTTAATTTTGAAGTCCAGTTTTTCTTTCTGTCATGGCACCTCTTCTTTATGACCCATTCCCTTTCCTCCCTGGATTCCCTGACCAGTGCTTCCTCATGTCTCTCCTTCCTCTCTGGCTGCTTCTCCTCAAGTCTCCTTTGCTGGATCTTTAAGAGCCTAGGACTCAGTAACGGGTTATTTCTCAGGACTGTCACCAACCCCTTATTTGCAGGTGCAGACCTGAAGGAGCGGGAACAGATGAGTGATGCAGAAGTGGGGGTCTTTGTCCAGCGGCTCCGAGGCTTAATGAATGAGATTGGTGAGGGTCCAGAAATGGGGTGGAGGAGGGCCCTGCTGATCCCTGCCACACCCACCCCTCACCCACCCCTGACCCCCCACCCTCCATTCTGAAGAGAGGACAGTTTCTATTGTAAGCTCTGTGGAAAGACAAATGACTCTCCCAGGGAGGATGGGCACAGGAATTGTACGAGGAGAGTGACAGAGGGCACTTCCTTTACATGGGGCTCAGCCTTTGTGCCCCCCACCACCCACCCCATGACATCAGGCTTCAAGCCTAGCTATTCCAGAGGAGCCACGTGTCACCAAGCATGCTTTCAGGCTTTGACATTGTTGTTCCTTTGGCTGGAATATCCTTCCTTGGCCACCTGAACTTCTTCCTCATCTTTAATACCACCAGTACCCCCTCCTCCAGGAAGGCTTCCCTGACCCATCCTCCAAGCTTCCTTTAACAGAGTGCAGATCGCCTGGGTCTGTCTTCCCATCTCATTCAATTCTGTGTTCCCAGCACCCAGCACAGGGCTTGCCACACAGAACAAGAAGGGAAAGCAGAATGGCCAGTCCCAGAGTGGCCAACAGGGGAGGGGGCCTGAGCAGGGATCATCCAGCCCACCTCCGAACTCTGGTTCCTAAGCTGGTCCCACAAATTTCCTTGTTGGAAAATCTAACTTCTACAATAACCTGGCTGAGGCCCCAAATCTGAGACCAATGAGGCCCTCTCTAACCTCAAGTCCCTGTCCTGGTCCTACAAAGCTTCTCAACCAGAGCCTTTCTTCACCTTCACAGCAGCCTTCCCTGCACCCACCATTGCAGCTATGGATGGGTATGCCTTGGGTGGAGGCCTGGAACTCGCCCTGGCCTGTGACCTTCGAGTGGCAGGTACTGGGCGGGGCGGGAGGGGGGGGTAAGGTGGGAAGGAAAGGGTGAGTGAAACAGGGTAAGTCTGGGCATACTGTGAAGTCAGCTACTGCTCTTGGCTTTCCTATCAACAGCAGATCTAAAGGCAAGGGGGAGGACACAGAGGGGAAGCTGGTTCCCCTCCTGGCCCCGGCCCTGACTGCTGTAGACCCAGTCACCCTCAGCACCAGCCTCCCTCAGCACCAGAGTGCTCCTGCCAATCAGCAACTGCTGGCAGGACAGGAACGAGAGCACCGAGAGGGAAGGCAGAGGACAAGACTAGGTGTTCAACCTTCCAGTTCTGTCCAAGAAGCTTTACTTAGCATGTTTTGAACAAAGGTGAGGCAGGGGCAGTCTGTCACCAGCCCAGCTAAACACAAACATGCCTGGGCAGGAACACTGCCCTTTGGTTCATTGTTGAGAGCAACTGAGCCTTGAAGAGTGGAGGGAGATGAAGAGGTTACATTTTAACCTGACTGCCTTGGTGGGTAGGTGCACCCTTCTTGGAGACAGAAAAGTCTGTGCCATCGTGGTGCTCCGTCTTCCCTTAATGCTTTCTCCTGCCACCCGGAACATTTAAAAATGTGCATCTCCAGCCATAGAAATAGCTTCTACCTACACGATGCACGTCAACGAAAAGGCATCAAAATACCTGGTCAGGTCATAGCCCCAACTCTGCTTCTCACCTTGTCCATGTTTAAGGCATTTAACGAGTAGGGTTTGGGCAATAGGAGAGTGAGTGTAAAACCCCTCATAGGCAGAAGAGATGGCTGTTCCCTCCTGCCTGGCTCAGATGGCCACAGGGAATTTAGGAGAGAAGCCTGTGGGGTGGTACATTCAAGGGCCTCTCGGAGGAAGCAGAACTCAGAAGAAGGATGTGGACTGAACACAAGGAAATTTCTGGCTAATGAAAAGCTGGGAGGAATAACTGGTGGGAGCCAGAGTCATTCACACTCCAGGCCAGACCGTAGGTAGCTAAGGGCATATGAGACAGAGAATCCATTACCCCACAAATAGGTAGTGGGCACCCTCCAGGAACACCTTCCTTGTTCATTTGATCCTTAGCAACTCTTTGAAGCACGCAGAAGAGTGGTAATCATCTTTTTCCACCTATGAGGCTCAGAAAGGGTGAGAGACTTGCCTGGGGATGCACAGCCCCCACCCTCGACCCCAGTGGGGGTGGCAGGATGAGGGCCTGGGCCTCCTGACCTCCAGGTGAGGGCTCTTCCAAAGGCAGAGCGTGAGAGGTCTGGCTGTGGCCAGAGAATGATGGAGTGGTTGGCTGAAGGGGTGAGCAGAGCCCAGAGGTAGGTATCACTGCTCCCCAAGGACTGGCACTGAGAGGGTGGGAACTTCACTCTGTTTATAGCTTCCTCAGCTGTCATGGGGCTGATCGAGACCACCCGAGGGCTCCTCCCAGGAGCAGGTAACGTCACCCACAGCACCCATCCTCCTCTACCTGCCAATTCCTCCATCCAGAGTATTTCCCCGCTTTCCTCTTTCCCCCGTTTCCTACGCTCTGCCTTTAGCCTAATTCAGAATTTGCTTCTGAGAAGTCTTGGCTGACGCCCAGCCTGGGCCTTCTCTGGGCTCCCACTTCCCATGCTGACTTACCATACCCATTCCATCCTGGCAGGAGGGACCCAGAGGCTGCCTCGGTGCCTGGGGGTGGCCCTGGCGAAGGAGCTCATCTTCACTGGCCGACGACTGAGTGGGACACAGGCCCAGGCCCTCGGGCTGGTGAATCACGCTGTGGCCCAGAATGAGGAGGGCAATGCTGCCTACCACCGGGCACGAGAACTGGCCCAGGAGATCCTGCCCCAGGTGTGTGGGCAGCCCAGCACAGGAGGGAGGGCCTGTGCCATGGAGGACACGTGTGGGGAGGCCAGGGTGTCCCACAGGGCCACATAGGATCCATTTACCCAGACTCATAAAATTAACCCTCTTTGAATTTTGCATCCATTTAGCCATCCAGTAAAGAAAATTTAGTCAAATGTTAAAATGAAAATTGAATTCTGAGGGACTCAAATGGGCTTGAACAGCTTCAGAACAGCACCGTCCAAGAGAACTTTCCGAGATGATGGGAATGTTCTGTACTTGTGCTGTCCACTAAGGCAGCCTCTAGCCACAGGTAGTTCTGCCAGGCCAAAGCCTTCAGCAGGACACCCTGGACCTGACTGATGGGGCCTCCAAGAACCTGAGAGCCTCTACTGGCTTCTCATGACTCTGACAGGACCCAGAGGTAGGTCCAAAGTTTCCGTAAAGATATGAACGCAGCTGAAATGGAGCTGTTTTACTGATTTATAATAAATACTGACTAAGCCCACATGGAGCTTCTCCCATCCATCAGACACTCTCTTAGGTTCTTTCCTTAGAACAATCCGGCTGGGTTGATTATCTTCCTTGTTTCTGTAATGCAACAGACCCAGAAAGGTTAAGTGACTTGCTCATCAAGGTCACAAAAAGTGACTGTAATACCATACCAGAGAGACAGTACTGGCATTTTGGTATTTATTTTGCATAATATAAAAACTACATACAATGTAAAAACTGACATTTTATTCTAGAGTACACAGTATGTACAAAAACTTCTAAAACTGTAAAACTAATGCATTTCAAATATGACAATCTGCAAACATGTTACAAAACAAAAAACTGTAAGTCTATAAAAATGTTTTCCATTCATCATTTTTAGTATTTACAGATAAAACTATTTGAATTAATCATGAAAATTAAGTATTTATTTTTGTTTTTTAAATATTTTTTTACTGATTTCAGAGAAATTGATTTCAGAGAGGAAGAGAGAGCTAGAAACATTAATGATGAGAGAGAATAATTGATTGGCTGCCTCCTGCAAGTCCCACACTGGGGATGGAGCCCGCAATCTGAGCATGTACCCTGACCAGGAATTGAACCCATGACCTTCTGGTTCATAAGTTGATGCTCAACCACTGAACCTTGCTGGCTAGGCTAAGTATTTATTTTGGAAAAATCTTTTTCTATCTCCTATTTAAATAATCCTACTTTCTTTTTATAACTTTGAGACCTTTCTTGAGGGCAGAGATTATAACTTTAAAAACTGAGAGTGAGTTTGATTTAAAAGAAAGCATGTTTTGTCTTCATTTTTTTTTTTTTTAGTTTCATCATATATAAATGGAGCGTCTGATGGTGCTACTTGGCCAATTTTAATGCTATCAGATTTCTGTTATACTTAGATCAGGAAGTATCTGATCCAAACAAAACTCAAGGTCACGGTTGGCTGTACCTTCACAAAGGGGGCCTGCCTAGCAAGACTGGTAGACTGAAGGGTTGTATTTTTGCATAAACTGTGTGATTGGGTCTTTGAGCTTGACTTCAAGATGATTCTGATTTCAGATCTTTTAGTATTCTAAAATAATGGTATTATATTAATGTTAAGTACTAGTATTTCAGTACTTGAAAGTAGCTTTGCATTCCAAAACACCAGCATACCAAAAACTAGTACTATAATCACTAATCCCAAAGCTGGAATGTCTGATACAACCTAGAAAAGTAAACCTTCAACTTCCAGCCAATTCCTGGAGGGGGTGACTGCCAGGTGTGGTACATGGCTACCCTCTGGTGGACAAACCATTAAGACTAGGGAGTCAAATGGTTCCAGAAGTTAGGGCCCAAAAGACTTAATGAATGCAAGGCCTACAACTTAATAATCAGATTTCCCCCCTAAGTAGTAAATACACATTTTACTTTAAATATGGATTTGGCTATGTTTTCTACTTGAACATACTGGACCACAGTGTGACTCACTGTTCTCATTTCCAAATAATGTTCGAATTATTACATTTCTAATAATCCTCATATTTAAGTATATGTCTACATACTCAGAAACATAAATATGTCTGATAACACATACACATACATATGCTGAAATGGGAACCTCCAGGAAATCAGGTTAAAAAAAACAAGTTGCATACCAGTATGTTTCTTATTATTCCATTTGTGCAAAAGGTGTTGGCACAACATGCCTTTGCGGGGAAAGGGTCAGGAGAAAGGAGAACTTCACTTTTTGTTTTATACTTTTCCATACTGTTTAAATTCTTTATGATGCACATTTTAATTTTATGTTTTTAAAATGTCTCTCAGAATTGAATTAGCCTCTAAAGGTATGTTCCTTGTCCCCTAAACCACTCTAAAAAGAAGTGAGAGTTATCCTATCTACTAAAGAGGAAATATGCTAATCAACCCTCATGCCATTATAAAGATGGCAGTGCCCACAGCCAATAAGGAGGGAATATGCTAATTGACTGCCACAGCCACAAGATGGCGGCGCCTAGTCCCCTCATCCCCACTCCATGTGCCTGCCTCCAGAGACCCCTAGTCCCCTCAGCCTCCTGGCCGCCCAGGGCCAGCCCAAGGTGCACGCAAACCTTGGATGGCGGCTGCCCAGCCGCCCAGGGCCACCTGAGGCTCAGGTAACCAGGGCTGGCCAAGGCTTGTGCTGCCGGCAGTGGCGCAGCAGAGGTGTGATGGGGTGTCACCTTCCCAACTGCAGAGTCACCTCCTGCCCCTGAGGACTCCTGGACTGTAAGAGGGGGCAGGCCAGGCTGAGGGACCCCCCTCCAGTGCATGAATTTTCATGCACTGGGCCTCTAGTTTATATATGAGTATATATGAGTGGTCAAAAGTAGGTTGCAGTTGTGAGTATGCAAAAGTTTATCCTTGTATTATTTTTTAATGTATTTTTATTGATTTCAGAGAAGGGAGAGGGAGAGAGAGAAACATCAATGATGAGAATCACTGATCGGCTGCTTCCTACACACCCCACACTGGGGATCAAGCCTGCAACCCAGAATGTGCCCTGACTGGAAACTGAACCATGACTTCTGGGTTCATAGGTCAATGTTTAACCACTAAGCCACACCAGCCAGGCACTGTATTACTATTTTTTAATTGTTGTATTATTATTACTAACCTACTTTTGCCCACCTCTGTATATTTATTGACCTCATTCTTTTAAACAACTGCACTTTTTCATTCATGGTCTGGATGTGCTATTATTTAACTAGTACTCTAATGAACATTTATGTGGCTTACATCTTTTTGCTACTGCAAAACAGCTGGAGTGAATAACTTCGTACATCTTAGTGTACTTGTAGTTGTGCATCTGCAGGGTAGATTCTACAAGGAGTTGCAACATCAGAGTATGTGCATCACCTGGCTGGTGTGTCTCAGTGGTTGAGCGTTGACCTATAAACTAGGAGGTCATGGTTTGATTCCCAATCAGGGCACATGTCTGGGTTGTGGGCTCGATCCCCAGTAGGAGGCATGCAGGAGGCAGCTGATCAATGATTCTCTCTCTTACTCTCTGAAATATATATATTTTTTAAGAGCATGTGCACCTAACACTTGCCAGTTCTTGCCAAATTGCCTTCCCCAAAGCACTGTACCAATTTATCTATCAATAATGTATGCAAATACTTACTTCCTAATCCCAGCAATGGTGGGGCAATACCAACATTTTTACCACTTACCGAGTCTAAGGTTAAAGGGGCACCTCACTGTTTTGATTCGCATTTTCTTAACTAGGAGTAAATCTGGGAATCCCTTGTGTTTTTTTGTGAACTATCTTTTCATATCCTTATGAATATTTGTTGAAAAAATACCAGCTTTTTATAAATCAAGAAAATCACATTTTCCCAGTTTTTTTTACTGTTGCCTTTTATTTGTGGTGATTTTCCCAACTTCATTTTCATGTAACTAGCCTTTTCTATGGCTTCTATGCTATCAGACTTTAAAACAGTCATTCTTTTTTCTGATTAAGTCTTACTTATAAGAACTTCAAATAATATGAATACTACAGGCAGTAAGTGCATCCGTGGCCTGGAAGTGGGGCTGGGAGTGCAGTGCCAGACCTGTTGAGGCACAAGTTAATTGGAAGCAAGACCAGAGAAGCGAAGATGGCAGCTTTGATGCTCTTGCTTCTCAGTGGCTGTGCCAAATGCCCCCTTGGGATTTCAACACAGGCGGGCCAGACCTCAAAGCCCAAGTTCCTAATCCTGACCATGTTTTAACTCTGCTGAGGTGACGCTTGCAGTGGAGGCTGGCATATGCCGAGCTGACAGGGGTAGAGGAAGGGAGCAGCAGTGGGAAAGGTGACTGGGAACCAGATCCAAGCTCCACCTGACTCACTGGACAGCTGCTTCACCTCCCTGAGCCTCAATTAAAGATGGCACCATCCTGGAAGGGTTGGGTAGCACCATTAGGCAAGTTTGGGGGTGGGGGGGGAGGACTTTGTAAATGGTTGTATTCATAGGAATGAATTAAACGACAGGAACCCCACAGGGTCAGGATTGGGCAGGTCAGGGCTCAGTCAGGTTTCCTTTATAATAGAAAAGGCACGTGGACTGAGAGCCAGAGGTGCTCACACCAGCGGAACCTAACACTTAGCAGAAAGCTAGAACTCCACCTCCCTGTCCACAACTCTTCCTCCACCATGGAGCCGTATGCCTTTATTTCAGCTCCGCTGTCAGCATTGATCCCCTCCTCGACCACGCTTTTTCTTTTCTCTAGGCCCCCATTGCTGTGCGGCTGGGCAAAGTAGCCATCGATCGAGGAATGGAGGTGAGAGGGCTCTAGTCAGGACTGGGGTCAGTGGGGTGGCTGGGAGGCAGTGCTTTCACAGCATTCTGACAGCACAGTTGGAAAGAACCCAGGGACTAGATTCTTGTAACATCCAGTCCCCAAGGTTTTTTTTTGTGTGCCTTAGTTTACCCCTCTACAGCATATAACGTTTGACCAGGTGACAGTCCAGATTCATTTTATCATCTTTCTCCCTTGGAGAGAAGGAAACTGAGGTTCAGAGAGGATACATGACTCACCCAGGTCACAGAGCCAGTACTAAGAACCAGGTCTGTGTGCTTCCCAGTCCGTGTTCTTGGGTTTGTGCTGATGGTCAGTGATGTGGCCTCAAGGAGAGGGCTCAGGGTGGAGTCTTGAGTGCAGCTAATCCATCCCTACACATCAACTTACTTGATTGTACATCACACACTGAATCTAAAACTGAGCCGAAAACTGGGACACAGCTAAGTCAAATATGGTCACTGCCCCAAAGGTGGGGAGGCGGGTAGATACAGACTCAGATCACTAATAAAAGGGTACCAAGCAGAGAGATACCCTGGAGAGATTGAAGCAGCACTGTCCCATTGGGTAGTTCCGAGTTAGAGGATATTTTCTAGAGTCGGGCCTTGGGAAGGACGAGAATTCCAGTAAAGGCAAAAGATGAGCAAAAACACAGGGATGCGTAAACAAGCAACTCAACTGAATGGGAGTAAGGGGTGAGTGAGAACAAATCATGGAAGTTAGGGGCGTGGGTTCTGGTGCTGGGTTGTCTGGGTTCAAAGACCTGCTTTTTCAAATACTGCTGTGGTTTTAGAGAAATTCCTTCACCTTTCTATACTTCAGATTTGTCAGCTGCACAGTAGGAAGACAACCTTTGTTGTTAAGATTACATACGTGCAGTACTTCTCTTAGAACAGAGCTTGTTAAACACTGAACAGTAGAGGCTGGGGAATTGCCAGGAGCCAGGTCATGAAGGCCCAGGGCCTTACTCCTAAGGGCAATGAAAGCCTGCAGTTCCCTAAGGGGGCGGAGGGGGGGGGGCGGCGGGCAGGAGACATGGTGAGGCAACCCATAAGGAGAGAACACTGTGAAGGTGCAGCAGTTCATGCACAACCTCCTCAGAGCTACAGGCTATGTGCAACCCTCCCCATTGTGCTCACAGCCCGTATTGTCCCAGCACTGTTTTGTCCCTTATGGTGTTCTTTCTCCAGGGAATTCCTTATCATAATCACCTCTGTGCATGACTGGCATGCAGTAAGACTCAGTAATTCTTTGCTGGAGGAAGCCATGAACCAATAGAATAGTGCAGGCAGTAGGGTGGGCTAGCTCTCAGTGTAGACGGAGGTGAGCAAGGTCAGGCTTACCCAGGTTTCTTTCTCGCAGGTGGACATTGCATCAGGGATGGCCATTGAAGGGATGTGCTATGCCCAGGTACGTGGTTGCTGCCCAAGTCCATGCATGCTTGTAAACAGAGGCTGGGACAAGTGGGGGGCTCCATGCAACCCATGACCAATAATTAAGCAGGTTCCTCCCAACCCAAAGGGTGTCTCTCAATGCCACTCGCTCCTCACTCACAATCAGCCCTGGGCTGATCCCAGGGGAACCACACTGCTTCTCTCTGGCACTGTTTCCTTCGTTATCTGGTGGTGGTACATTCTGTCCCACCTAGAGAATCACAGAACAGAGGTACTTGAGAGGAAGAATGGCTTCCACTGTCGCTATACCAGTGGCCACTGTAGAGGTCAGGTTAAGAGTGGGATGTCAAGGCCTTGCTTAGTTTGGCCTGCAGGCTGTGTTTGACGGGGGTGGGGTGGGGGGGGAAGAGGGGGTGATAAATCTGGGGTTGACCTATTTAGACCGGACTCCTGGGTGAGTCAAAAAGTACTAACCTCAAGGTCAACAGATACCAAAAGTACTCCTACACAGGGGGTCCTGGAACTTGCAGGGCCTGGTGTGAATGAGCTACACACGAGGATTCAAAGCCAATTTCTTACTCGTATCAGACTGCTGCAGGAGACTGTCAGTTTGGAGGCATGTAAGCTGGGTCAAGTAGAGGCCAATGAGAGGCCAGATTCTGAAGGCACGGCCTGCTTTCTTCAGAATACCAAGGAGCCATGAGGCCCATACCTTTGCACGGCCCAATACCAGAGTCCACAGGCAACAGAAAGACTTGGACCCTGCCTTCGCATGAGCTGGACAAACTTGAGCAAGTTCTAACTGGCCTCTAGCCCTGCACCCCAACAAACTAATATTCTGTTGTTGTTTCAGAACATCCCTACCCAGGACCGGCTGGAGGGCATGGCAGCCTTCAGGGAGAAACGACTGCCTAGATTTGTGGGCGAGTGACTCCCATTTAACCTCAAGCATGGGGCGTGTACTCCTTAAAGTGCAGGATCCAGAGGGAAGCGTGCAGCGTGACTGCCCTCATTCCACATCTCCGGGCTTTAGTTTTCTCAAAGAACAGTAATGGATATAAAATGACTGATGTGGTGCCTAGTACTAAGGTGCTGACCTTGCCATCTACTGCCACCACCATTATTCCCCACCCTGTGTCTATAATCACGGGGGCCCCGTTTGCTTTGGAGAATGCCTGTCTTTCCCTACTCGCATGATAAACTAGGGATTAAAATAGACCCCCTCTCGCCTTTGGAATTGTTGGCTCTCAGGTCTGACCTCTGCCTCTCAGTGAACGGGTGCTCGCTCACCAGAGATGGCAAGAAGTAGTACGAACCCCCAGTTGCTAACTATACAAGAGAGATCATAGGAAACCCTGGCAGAGGAGTAGGTGCCAGGGATCAGACTGCAGATTCCAGCTCTCTACCAGTTACTCACTGTGTATCTTAGCTTCCTCATCTGCAAAATGGAATTGTTGTGAGGATTTAAATAAAATAAAATGCCCCATGTTCAATAAATGTGAGTTATTAATGTACAGTATTGCAAGAACCAATGAAAATCATTGTTGTGAAAACTTTTAAAACTATAGGGTGGCAGGCCACTCTGTACTTGCACTAAATAGACTTCAGGAGCATCGAGAAGGAAACAATCAACTGATGGAGAGAATGGGGGGTCAGGAAACAGGTAGGTAACACGGGAGTTGAAGCCGGAAGAATTAATAGACATTTTATGCAAAGAAGAGGAAGGTTGAGGGGAACAGCATGAGCAAAGGTGAACAAGAGGAGGACACACAGAGGAACAAAGGGGGCTGATCTGCATATATGCACACTGCTCTCAGAAGCCTTTTGCTGTACTAAGGCAGGGGAAGAGAAGGCTGCCTCCCACACCAGGGCCTGCGGTGGTTCTTCAGCAGAGCTAAGCCTTACCTGAACTTCCTGAGCCTAGGCCTAGAGTTTCTAAGTCATGGGCATGGACGCATACAATAATGTTGTTAATTTGCTGCTAAATACAAATGTACTCGGCTGTGCTCACTTCCTGAAAGGGAGAGGGCAGAACAGCCCCGGCCTTAGCATAAGCCCAACCTCTCAAGCTGCTAACTAGTCAGAAAAGTAACAACCTTACTGAACTTCCTTTTTCCATCTGTTAAATGGGGAAACAAAAGTTGGAAAGGTGCCTAGTGTAGAACTGGACCTCCACAGGCACAATGTCCCACCACATCCTCACATCAGCAAAAACTAGAATCTGGTGAAAGAATGTTCCAAAGTACTAGAACCCAAGTCAGGACACGAAGGCAGATTTTTAAAATCATGCACAAGTGTGAATGAGAGAAAATACTGTTAACGAAAAAACTCAATGAAACCTGTAGAGAATTTTGTGAGTTTATTTGAGCCAAACTATCGACATATGCTGGGAAGCAGAACCTCAATGAATTGAGATAATGCTCCGGAGAATGGGAGTTTACACGGTGCTTTTATAAATTTACCATCAAAAGGAAAACACGTAAGTGGGTTATATGAAATTCATTGGTGATAGATTAAGGAGGTGGGATAAAGCAAAGCGGGGAAATTCCTGGGATTGGATAAAAAGCAAAATGACGTACACATACCCAGGTGAGTGTAGGATCAATTAACATGATAATGAAGGACATTTGGTTGTGCCCCAGGGGCTTCAGAAGTAGGGAAATTACAAGTTACCCAGACATTTCACAAATACGTTATCTTAGAGGCAAAAAAGACAAATGCTCAGTAAAGATCAAAGGTGATTTCTGTCAGGAAAAACACTGGCCCAGGATGTGGCCACCCACCATCACCTGTTTGTAGATAATCTAATTTTCAGACCATCTTTGTGATTACTCTAGGTCTCTGAGCCTGCGGGAATGCCATGCAGGCCTCTGCTGAATCTTTCAGGCTAGCATGTGGCTCCTTTTGTCCACAATACAGTGCAGTTCCAGGACTGTGGGAGGCTACAGATTTCCCTTACCCAGTGGGACACTGCGGGGCAATAGTTTGGAATATGGTTTTGGAAGGGCAGAAGGGCGGTGTGAGAGTGCAGACCTGCCAATAGGGATGCAGAGGAAATGCCCGGCCCAGGACCTTCCCTCGACCAATCAACAGGGGCCACACACGTTACCCCACCCACTACTTCCGGCCCTATAAATCCTTTGTTTTGCCTGAAACCCGCACTTCCTGCCTTGTCGCACCACTGTGCCGGTGGGTGAGCGGGAAGTCCAAGTTAACTTGAATAATAAAGCTCTCGTGTTCTTGCAGCGGTTTTGGGGCTCACTCATAGTCTTTGGAGACCACGACATCTGGGTACAACAGTTTAAAATAAGTCTCATTTCATTCCAAAAGATGGCACATATCCTTCCAGTTAAGAGTGTGGTCAAAGAAGAGACTAAAATTCTAGTTCTAAAACATGCTGCCAATCAAATTTTTATTTTTGTTCTTTAAAAAACTTAAAACACATGAATGACAAATATGGTTTGTTAGTTGTCAATAATAAGGCAAGAAAGGAGTCCATACTCTATTCTACAGAGGGGATTTGCAAGGGCACAAACAAAAGCTTCCAACAATTTATAATGTGATAGAGGCTGGTTTTCAAAAAAGCCTGTATTTTTCTTGTCACCCGGCGAGGTAAGAGCACCTCTTGAAATCTTTGGCAAAGACTTTTGTGGCTCTTTCTCTTCCTATCAGTTCTGGTCACAGTTCTACTCCAATTAAAACGCCAAGGGACTGAGATTTACAATTCCCATACAATTTGCCATCTACTCACTAGTCTCAATTCTTAGTCTCAGCATGCTCCTGCAGCAAACCCACATATCAAGAAAGTTCCACCACTCAGTCTAACGTGTAAAATTGGAGGGGAAAGGGCCACAAGAAGAATATCAAAAATTGCAGAAAATATACTACTTTTTCCTCCATCCCATAGTGGAATGTACTTTGGTATCTACTTATAGAGAAAAGTAACTGGCACAGTTCCAGCATACGCTCACAGGTCTTCCCAAGGCTTGATTTTCCACAATTGCTGGGGGAATGTTTTTAGAATTATTTCAGCCTGGTTTAGGGTTATGGCCATCATAAGATGCAATCGTTGGTCACTTACAAACACCATTAATAAAAGATGGCCGCCCTGGGGGGTGTGCTCAGTGGTTAGAGGGCTGGCCCACGCACCATAGGACCATGGGTTCAATTTCCAGTCAAGTACACATACCTGGGTTGCAGGTTTGATTCCTGGCCCTGGTTGGGGCATGTGTGCAAGGCAGCTAATCGGTGTCCCTCTCACATTGATGTTTCTCTATCTCTATTTCCCTCCCTTCCACTATCTAAAAAAAAAAAAAAAAAATCAATGGAAAAAATATCAAGTGAAGATTAACAACAAAAAATTAAATAAAGACATATAATCAAAATAGAAACACAAAAAATTAAAAATAAATTAAAGATGGCCAACTCATAAACTTCAACAATAGGTTTTAACATTCAATGGCCGATGGGATGGAAGATCTGCCTGCCCTTGAGCAGAGCACCTCTGAGGTGGGCATTTAACACAAAGGGAGTCTCTGATGATTCGTGAAATGCATTCTGAAGTCATTAAGGATGGAGGCGGCAATCTGCTGTGCTTGGGGGTCTGCCTCATTGTGCTCCTGGATGTCACGCAAAAGCTGCAATCCTCCTTCTTCAATTAACATTTTGCAATATTTGCTGGCTGGAAGAAAATTAAGCAAAAAACTTGATGGACAATTTGGTATTTTAAATATTCTCAAGTTACCACATTCACCTTTTTGAACCAAGGGTACAAAGTTTTAAGCCCTCTGACAGGAAGTAATCTACAATAAGTCAATTCAAAAGAAATAGTCAATTCAAACTCAAATAATGCTTGGCTGTGAAGTGACCTAACAGATGATTATTTTAATATGTTTACTTCCAGACAACTCCATGCTTCACATGTTTCTAACCTTAGCAAAAAGGGATAAGAACAAGAACATCTTTTATTACAAGATTAATAACATTTCAGATTCAGGCAATATGATGAATTAGATAAGCTGAAAACATCAGATGCTGAATAAAATATAACTGAGAAATATATAAATGCCAAGTTGAATGTACAAAGTAAAGACTATGTCCAGAAGCCAGATATATAGAGAAGAAAATACCTAATGTACATAACCTAACCTGCAGCTATTCCAGAGTGGGAAAGGACTGTCAGTTTCAATCATATATAAACTTAGATTCTAATTTAGTAAGTTGGAAACAACATCAGTTCATAAAGCTGGTCCCTCAAAGGGCCAGACAAGACAAGGAATAAGACAATGAAATACCTTGACATTGGGCTCTAGGTGGCTATGAGCCAAGCAATTTTTAAAATACTTTTACCACACGTGCATTTTCCCCTAGTTTAACTATATATATGTATAATGTACATATACATACATGTCACTATTCATGTATACACATATACACACATATGTTCACTGAACCAGTGTTTTCAATAGAAACGATTGGAAATAATGTCCATCCAAAGGAAACCAGTTCAATTAATTATTATATCCACATAGTGAAGAAAATACAAAGCAACCTAACTGATAGTGGTGATCTTGACTCAGATCATTAGGTTACAACCCTGGCTCTGCCTGTTGCTTGCTTGCTGTTTTAACTTTGGGCAAGTTGCTTCTTCTTCTTTTTTTTTTTATTATTGTTTAAAGTATTGCCTATGTCTCATTTTTCCTGATTGACTCCCAGCCCCCGCCACTCCCACCCCTCAGGACAAGCCCCCACTGCCCCAGTGTCCCTGTCCATGGGTTTTGCTAATATGCATGCATACAAGTCCTTTGGTTGAATTGATCTCCTACCCACCTTCCCCTCAACCCCTTGTTACTTAACTTCTTTGTACCTTATTTTCTCATCTGGAATAGATGTATGATAATAATGATAATGATAATAATAATAATAATAATAATAATAATAATAATAATGTCCTACCCAATTTGGCTCAGTGGGTAGAGCATCAGTCTATGGATCAAAGGGTCCTGGCTTTTATTCCAGTCAAGGGCACATACCTGGGCCCTTGACCATATACAGGGCCATGCCCAGGGTTCATGCAGGAGATAATCAATAGATGTGTTTCTCTCACATCGATGTTTCTCTCTCTTTCCCCATCTCTTCCACTCTCCATAAAAATCAATGGAAAAAATCAGCAAAGAAACAGCAATCCTAAATGACTCACTAGATCAGATGGACTTAATTGACATCTTTAGAACATTTCACCCCAAAGCCACGGAATATACATTCTTCTCAAGTGCACATGGGACATTTTCAAAAATAGACCACATATTGGGTCACAAGCAAAGTCTCCCTAAATTCAAGAAGATTGAAATTATACCAAGCATCTTCTCAGATCACAATGGCATAATATTAGAAATAAACTACAATAAAAACAATCCAAAAATTGCAAACACTTGGAAGCTGAATAGCATGCTACTAAATAATGATTGGGTTACCAATGAGATCATAGAAGAAATTAAAAACACTCTGGAAACTAATGACAATAAAAGCACAACAATTCAAAACCTATGGGACACAATGAAAGCAGTCCTGAGAGGAAAGTTTATAGCTCTACAGGCCTACCTCAAAAAACATGAAAAAATGTTAGTAAATCATCTAACTCTACAACTCGAAAAACTAAAAGGAGAGCAACAAAGAAGGCCCAGAGTAAGCGGAAGGAAGGAGATAATAAACATCAGAGCAGAAATAAATGACATAGAGACCAAAAAGATAATACAGAAGATCAATGAAACTAAGAGCTGGTTCTTTGAAAGGATAAACAAGATTGATGAACCGCTAGCCAGGCTCACCAAAAAGCAAGAGAGGACACAAATAAACAAAATCAGAAATGAAAAAGGAGAAATAACAACAGACCCCACAGAAATACAAAGGATTGTTAAAAAATACTATGAACAGGAGAATCCAAGATGGTGGCATAAGGTAAACACCGTAAATGCAGCCGTGAACAACTATTTCAGAATATCCACGAAAAGAAAACACGGACACCACTCACACCCACAGGAAGGCTGGCTGAGTGAAAATTCTACAACTAGAAAGAGTCTGAGAGTCAGAGGAGTGGCGGAAGCAAAGTACAGAGGTACGGAGGCGTGCGCACAGGGCTCGGGGAGAGGGCTGGCGCCGGAGAACACGGTTCTATTTCAAATCGGAGGGTACCACAAGCTCCCGGCAGCTCTGAACTCTAGTTCCAGGCGAGTTTCTGAGGACCCAGACGCACGCACACCCGGAGAAGGAGAACTGACTGTTACCGGGAGGAAATCCAAAGCTGGTTTCTCTCAGCATTGCTTGAAGCAATTACCGCGGGACAAAGAGACCCAGTATCTCTTAGCGCAGGGCTGAGAAGCAGCCATAGCTACTTGCTCCACCCTGCCCTGCAAACTCCCCGAGGCTCTGCCCCTCCCAAGCTGCGACAGAGGCTTTTGCATATAAAAAGCTGAGTAGCCTAAGGCAAAGGCTAACTCAACACCTCCTTAAAGATACAGGAGCCAGCCCTCACCCAGTGGCCAGAGTGGGACCATCCTAAATAAAACTCAGTTCCACAAGGAACACACTCGGGGCAGATGCAGTGAGCACAAAAGCCCCACTGAAACAACTCTTGCCCCATAAGGGTGTCTCCAGCACAGAAGTTCTCCCACTGTAGACACATCTGACTCTCATAACCAAGTGGCTTAGAGGTTAATTCCTCGCAGTGATCTCCGAACTCAGAAAGGGAAGCAGCCAAAATGCAGAGACAAAGAAACAGGTCACAAATGACAGAAATGGAGGAAAGAAAACGACAGGATATAGAGTTCAAAACCACGGTTATTAGGTTTTTCAAGAATTTTCTAGAGACTGCCGATAAATTTAATGAGACCCTCAATAAATCTAATGAGACCCTCAAGGATATGATAAAGGACCAACT
>PVJC01016292.1:0-33897 GCA_004026665.1 Murina feae | reverse complement strand
TGCTGGTGTGCCTGGCCAGCCTGGGTGAGGGGCTAATGTCTGTTTGCAGACTGGTCAAGCTCCCCAGTGGAGACCCTCACCCCAGGGGGTGTGGCAAACCTGGGTGAGGGGCTGAGGGCGGTTTTCAGGCTGGCCACAGCTCCTACTGACTCTCTGGGCCATTCGCCTGGAAGCAATGGGGTGGCGTTGGCCACCCCATAGGCTTCCCAGGAGGGGGCATGGGGTCCCCAGGCTGATCCTGTCGCCCCACTCCCTAGGCTTCTCCGCCTGGGAAGCCCATCAGGTGGTGCTGGCCACCCGATCAGATCGGCCTCCTGAGGCTGCGGGTCTCGCCGGCTGGTCCCCCGGAAGCTTCTCCGCAGGCCGTTCTGGTGGCACTGGCCTCCGATCGGCCTCCCAGCAGGAGGCCGCGGGGTCCCGCCGGCTGGTCCCCGCTTCCCCTGGAATGCTTCTTTGCCTGGGAAGGCATTGGCCGGCCCAGGGCGCCAGATGCCTTCCCAGGACCCAGGCTCCCAAGATGACGGAGCCCGGGGCTGCGGCCTCCGCCATCTTGGCTAGGCTAATTTGCATACAGTTGCTCTGATTGGCTACTGGGCGTCCCGAAGAAACGGTTAATTTTACTATTCCGCTTTTATTAGTTTAGATATATCAACATGAGGAAGACTCGTGCCAACTGAACAGCACAGACACGATCCATGATGTAGGACTTGGATCTTTATGGAGCAAATTATATTTTAGCAAAAATATGAAAATACTTCAAAACCTGCCCAGGTCTGCTCAGGCTTTCTCACACAATTGTTAGTAAACTCATCCAATATGAGAAATAAATAAATAAATAAATAAATAAATAAATAAATAAATAAAGCTTGTCCTACTCCAACCCTAAACCCATGTCAGAACGTGTGAAATCCTGAGGCTTGAGGCTTTTGTTTTCATTAGGTCCTTTTCAATGGTCACTGCCCAAACAAAGAATGAGTAGCAGGGACTGCCAAACTGGGGCAACACCTGGTGGGTGAATCATGGGACTCTCCCCACTCCTGTGGGTGGGCCTGTCTTTAAGCTGAAGCTCAGAAGCATCTGAAAGAGAAGCCAGGTTGAATGTGTTTGCTGGACCAAAGGAAGAGTTCTATTTGCTTTCTCTGTGGATTCTTCCCAACACTGCCCCCTCTTAATTGTGTTCATTACTTCACCTACTTTGCCTCACTTCACGTTGATTCTCCTCACCCACTTCTACCTCCTGGAATGTCCCTCGAAAGGCCATGTCCTCAAGTTAGCAGAGAAACAAAATGTTTTCATTTTGAAAAACTGCATTTTGCCTAATTGACCCCTTAAATTTCCTATGTGTTTATAAGATCAAGTTTCAAAGGTTTCATTTCCATGTACTTTCTTGGGATATCAGTTATGACTATCACATAGAAATTTCCACTAAAAAACAAAACAAAAACCAAACTAACAAAGACTACATACATGTTATTGTACTAACATTAGAAAATACAGTAGATTAAGAACCTTGAAATGTCACACCAGTGGTGAAAGCCACTGATAAATTTGATCCTTCTGCTCTTTTCCCTCACCATGCAAACTCTGGTTATTACAACCAAAGAGAATAGGTTTGGCAAATTTGTGGAGATAATTCTGATATCTCTTATACTAACCAAATGTTCACAACTCTATCCAAAACTCAATAGCCAGATAGATTTGAGTAACAATATCTCTTATTATCTGAATTCACTATCCTCTTTCACTATCAGATGTTAGCAACCAAATAAATTCAGGTAGAGAAAGATATTAATGAATGTGTGAGTATATTTTAAAGTGAAAGTTGGATAATAAACCTACAATTTAGTTGCCTGCTCTTCCCTCCCCAAACTTAACCAAATGTGACCATCCTTCCAACTCAATATATGTGCATGTGTTTTAATGGCTAAATACAATCTTATTTCATGATCTAATCAAACCTCCATTACATGTTTAATTAATTTCTCCCCTGTTTTAGACAATACTGAAATGAACATACTTCCAGATAATCTTGCAAAGTTGTCCAATAATGACTTAACAGTGGAGACTTCTAGGTCTAAAGATACACAGATCAACAGAAGAAAAAGCCTAGAAACTGACTCAAACACATGTAAAAAAACTTAACTAGTAAAAATAGGTTGGGGCGGGGAATGGAGTAAGAATGGATTCTTCAATAAATGTATTGGGCACTGATTGGCCATTTGAAAAAAATATTTATCGTACATTGAAGTAAAATTCTAGACCTGCTCTGCTCAATATGGTAGCCCTGGCTACACATGGATATTTAAATTTAAATTAACTAAAATTAAATTTAAAATTTAGTTTGTTGTTTTAACTATATTTCAAGTGTTCAACAGGCATATGTGACTAGGGGCTATTACAGTGGACAGAACAGATATAGAGCATTCTATCATCTAGAGCAAGCTCTAGAGGAATCAAAATATCTACCTCCCTTCCTCAGTACAAAGCAGGACCTGAAAAAGGCCAGAAAAATATATGGAGGTCAATATTTATATAATATCGTACATGAAGAATGCCTTCCTAAGCATGAAGACAAACACTGAAACTGTAAAGAAAAAAATTGGGTAGACTAACTATGCACAAAAATATTTTAATTGTGTAAAAGTAAAACCCAAAAGTTATAAAACATCCTAACATTAATCTGAGAAAAATATTTACAGTATAAAATGGTGAAAATACTTAAATATCTTCATAGAATATTGGGCAGAAAACAATAGGCAGTTCATATGCTTATGAAAAATTAGTCTCACTAGTAAATCAAAGAAATGTCATTAAAACAACATAGCATTTTGCCAATCCATTTGGCAAGTATAAAACATGAACACCAGTGTTCACTGGAGAAAATGAACACTCAGTACATCTCTAGAATGAGGGGAAATTGGCACAGCCTTTCAGGAGGACAATTTGCTACTCATCTTGAATACTCAAGAGGAAGAGCAGCTTCCTGCTATGCTTTCCTGGTGACAGTCTGTCCATCAGCGCAGCACATGGCTGCCTCTGCATGAGGTCCTGGGAAGACAAGCCTTTTAAGAGATGCCTCCTGAGCTAATGCTCAAGCTAATGGTCAAGAAACAGCTAATTCTCTTCCTGTAGAAAGTCCTATCCATTTATCGGCAATGTGGAAAATACATGAAAATGACATCCCCGGGTCACAACAGTCCTTATCCCTATGGTAGCTTATTTTCTTTCTACCGCACCTTAAAAACAAGCTATAACAGTCTAGTGAAGCCCCCTTAGTTTAAGAGGAGACTGTGAAGTGGGGCAGAAGTCAGCATTATGGGGCTGAATGCTTTTAACCCAAAATTTGGCATTGCATGAACTTTAACTCTTTATTTAGCCAAGTCTTTTGCTTCTCCATGTGTCCTAGGACAATAATGTTATCCTTCCTTACTTTGCATAATGAATTCTTCCTCTGGTAGGGGTGAGGGTGGGGGGTGTTCCTCATACCTTTTGGCTCCTGTGCAGACCATTTTCCCAGAGCTAAATATGAGGGCTGTTGTCCTGGGCTCTCGGATCCTCATTACGACAGCAGCAAACCTCTATACACAGAAGCCAAAAGGACAGTTAGCTTCTGCTAGAGACAACACTGTTCCAGTTGAAAAGCTGAGGTGGGATGAAAACAGTCTTGAATAAACTGAGATTGGATGGGAAAACTAAACAATGTCTGGGTCTATTCTGCCCACAATAAAGATTAAATAACAAAGAGGGTCATGAAGCTAAATTTGAGGGCCCAGTATGCTCCAGGCCCTATTCTAAGAGCTTCTCTCATTTATCCTCATAATAGGATTCAGATAAGTCCATGATTATGCCCATTTAATACACAAGGAAACTATGTGGTTATTTAACTTGCAACATTCCACAGGTAATATTAAAGGTGAGATCTAAAACCACCTTTTTATTTCAAAGAATCTTTGAAAAAACTGCAAAGGAATGTTAAAGACTTGTCAGACTGAAGAATGTACTACATAGCAGCCAAAACAAAGGACAGAATATGTATATTCATAGGCATGCTGAAGACGAATGACAAAAAATTGACTCATCAAGTTCTCACCTGCCATAGTTCTCCAAGTGTGGTCTGCGGGCCAGGAGCACAGGCAAGCCCTCCAGGTGGGCAGATGCAGGGGAGGGCTGAGGGCCACTGGCCTGCCATACTGACATGTCACTTAGTGTCCTGCTCTTCCTACTGGTCCTATACAGACACTTCCTTCCCCTCCTCTCCCCTGCTCTTCCTACTGGTCCTATACAGACACTTCCTTCCCCTTCTCTCCCCTCTCTCCCCCACTCTCCCTTGAAGTTGGGAAGGAAAGTGGCTGGGTACTATGCAAGAAAACTTCAAGTTCTATGGGTCAGAGCTACTCCACAGAACCAAGGTGGGGCTGGCAAGTTCAGATTTGAAGTGCTAGCAGGTAGTAAAAGAATCCTGAGTCAGAAATACACACAGTTGATCAAGTTCTATTAACGATTTCTTGGTATTTACTAAAAAGATAGCATTCTTGCCCTGGCTGGTATGACTCAGTGGTTAGAGTGTTGGCCTACACACCAAAGGGTCTTGGGTTCAATTCGGAGTTAAGGGCTCATGCAGATTAAACCCCTGGCCCTGGTCAGAGCACATGCACGAGGCCAAATGCATCTCTCGCAAATCAATGTTTCTCTCTGTCTCTTCCTCCTCTCTCTCCCCCCCTCCTTTCTTTCCTTTCGCTCTCTCTAAAAACAATGAAAAAAAAAATCCTCAGGTGAGGATTAACAAATAAAAACAGATAGCACTTTCACCCAGTACCATTTTGTCACATTCTAATGATAGCTTAAGTGCAAGACAAGTTCTTTGGCTGCCAAGTCCAAGTTGGACACGTCCTACACCCTGAAATAAAATAAGGGAAAAGCTGAGGATGGTAGAGAATAAAATATGCTTGAAGTGCTGACTGTTTGAAAGTGTGGTCAATCATTGCAGCAGCTAAAAGAGCCTTGTGTTTCTGTCCAGCTATGTGAAATATTAAAAGGAAAGCTATATTGCATTTGAGTAACATTTGGATTCAGATGTCAGCAATGACAATATTACGACAGCAAAAAACAAATAGTCTATAAAGAGTTGATGCTGCAGTGGACACGGGAAACTGGGGGTTAGGGAGGAGGTGGGGGAAGGGCAAGGGGAAAAATGGAGATCTATCTATCATCTGTTGTAATACTTATCTATCACTTGTTGTAATACTTTAAGCAATGAAATAAATAAATAAAAAAAAAAAAAAGAGTTGATGCTGGCAAGATCCTCTGTGTTCCTACCAAAGTGGTCTTTTTAATCTAACTCCATAATCCTCCACCATCCAAGACAGTGAACTTTTTCCCAGGTCTTACTCAACTTTGTACGCCTAAGTACAGAGCCTGCCAACTCATTTTAAAAAACTTAACACGTCCATAGTCAGGCTGAAAATAGTCATACTGAAATGAAAAAAAAAATTTCTGAATGAAAATGGAAAGGTCTTAACTTTTAGGAATTGCTCAATTACTGCTTTATTCAAAATAGAGAATGAGATTAGTTTTCAGAACTTCAAAACAGAGACTGAGGCAATTAACCTTTTGAGTTACCCAAAGGTTTCCACTAACACATTTTCTCTTTTTAAAAAAATAAAACAAAGAAATAAATCAACATCTTGATCATATGAAAGTAAGTAAATCTAAGAGGAAGCTAACTGTTGAAAGGAACACTGAGAAAGCTTACCTTTGGGTTATATTCTGCATTTTTTGCATGCAAAGCTATTTTCTTCAGATCCAATTTACAGGCAAGGTTTGCAGTGGAAACTATATTCCTAAAGGGATAAGTCAACTTAAGATATAAAAATTGAAAAAGAATGGAAACTAACTTTCTCACTTCATAGGTTGTACATTAGGGACTTTGTAGAGTAGGCCCGAGAAATAATTTGGCCTGGCCAAGTCATTAGGGGTGAGTTAATTAAATGTTTGACCAAATATAGCAGGCTGATCTTTAAGTTGCTAATTTTGTGTGGCCCTCAAATGATGGTATAAATATCTAAATGACCCTTGGCAGAAAAAAGGTTCCCCATCCCTGTTAGAGGGAGAATTATTCTAAACTAGGGGCCCAGTGCATGAAATTTGTGCATGGGTGTGTGTGTGTGTGTGTGTGTGCGTGCGCATGTGTCCCTCAGCCCAGCCTGCACCCTCTCCAATCTGGGACCCCTTGAGGGCAGCCATCTTGTTTGTTGGAGTGATGGTCAATTTGTATGTTGCTCTTTTATTAGATAGGAATACTTAGTCACAGGATAAAATGTAAAAATTTCAAAGGGAAGTACTAAAGTAAAATAGTTTTTCCTAAAATTTTATGACTGGTTGACTAAAATTAAGTTCTAAAACTTTTTCAGAACTATGTCTCAAAATAGCACAATTCAAATCAATTTGCAAATAGAATTCAGTTTTACATCTTTATATTTTTTGTGTTTAACCAACTCCAACCACAATTTCCCACAACAACAGTGTCTTAGTAGAAATTCAATCTTTCAATAATGTATATATTCTTAACACTCACTTAGGAGATCATGAATTAGTGCTTCATTTTACAGAAAACCAATCTGTCTATAGCCACGTTAAGAACTGATAAAACCAAGAATAAAATCTGAATAAAATTCTCTTCCTATATTACTATCCTGAAATTAGTTGTCATGACATTAAGAAATATAAAATATGTACCCAGAAACACCACCCATTTAAAAAGCCCCACCCAACCACTTACTGTAGTTGAGGCACAATCTCAGAACCTTCTGAAACGGGGGTCATTGGTGTCATGGGAGCAATGGACGCCAGAGGCAAGGAGTCTGGTTTCTCAGGAGAGTGCTGAACAGAGTCAGAATCACCAGGGTGCAGTTGTGAGTGGGAATTTGACGAACTGCTGCTGTTTGAGCCCAGACCAACATCCTGTTGGCTGGACAAAGGCAGTTTTCTTTGTGGACTTTGAGTTTTGCAATTTTCTTCATCCTCACCCTTGCTTCTGATGACAGTCTGGTCTTTATTTTCTTGGGTAAGTTCATCTGGTAGGAAGCTAAGATCCACAGGTGAGAAACCACCAGATGTTTCTTTGGCTTCTTCAAGATGTGAATTAAACACAGCCTCCGGGTTGGATGAATTATATATGTAGACATCATAGGGTGCAACTGGGCTGAGCAGGGGTAACCCAGGTGGGGCGAGGTCATCCTAGGTGGTTCCCAAACAGACAAAACACAACAAACAGAACAGGATGTCACACCCAAGGGCTACTGCCATGGCCAGCAGGCATTCAGAATGAGAGGCAATGCATTGCAGCTGACCTGTCTCTCTCCACAAAGTATCACTGAAGCTCTATTAGTGTCACAACACAGCTGACAGAAACAGAAAAGTATATCTTAATGCCCAGAAAAAGCATTTCCCCCCCACAAAATGCTTGTCCTACTTTAGTTAGGGCTGCAGTAAGTTGCCCCTCTAAACCCAATTTTGTAATTAAACAACCATGCTCTAGATTATGTATAGTTTGCAGAGAGTAGATTTACTCTACCCCTCAAAGTGATTATAAATTTCAGTTGATTTAAATATTTTTTTTAGAGTTTTACATTCATATTTTAAATAGAAGATCAATAAGTGAAAGGAAGTCTAAAATAGAGCTTGAGCACTAATCAAGGCTCCACTGAGCACTCTGTGTGATTTCTTCTAGTCCAAGGAGAGGCCAGGAAATGTTCTAGTTGTGTGAATTTGCAACAGGAAAAAGTTATTGAAATTTAAATGGCAATAACAGTTTAAATCATTATATTGTATTTCCAGTCGAGAGAAGGTTGCTCAACTTCCATTACTATCCATTGAGGGAATGAGGTGTGTAACTGAGGGAATCAGCTAGTGTAAAATTCATGGAGTTTTTATGGAAAAAAATTGATTACCTTGGGACATATGTTACCGCCTGCTTTGCCCCAGCTGCAGACTGATCAGGGGTCCTCAAACTATGGCCCGCGGGCCACATGCGGCCTGCCCAGAACCTTTATCTGCCCCGCCGGGTGTTTTTGCCGCCTTGTTTTTTTTACTTCAAAGTAAGATATGTGCAGTGTGCAGAGGAATTGGTTCATAGTTTATTTTTTAAACTATAGTCCGGCCCTCTAACAGTCTGAGGGACAGTGAACGGGCCCCCTGTTTAAAAAGTTTGAGGACCCCTGGTCTAGATTTTGAGCACTGCTTGCAGGATAACCTCAGTAGTTCTCAACCTTCTGGCCCTTTAAATATAGTTCCTCATGTTGTGACCCAACCACAAAATTATTTTCGTTGCTACTTCATAAATGTAATGTTGCTACTGTTATCAATCGTAATGTAAATATCTGATATGCAGGATGGTCTTAGGCGACCCCTGTGAAAGGGTCGTTCGACCCCCAAAAGGGTCGCGAACCACAGGTTGAGAACCACTGCCTTAGAAGATCTTACTTTTGACGACAGCACAGTCAGGAATGCCTCTTCATTTCTATCCTGTCCGTGAGGAAGCTACCTCAGCTAAGATCAAATGTCTGGCCAGATCCTATTCAATTGCTCTGATTCTACAAGCCCAGCAGATGGCAGGGGTGACTAATTGATCAAAGAAAACACTTTGAAGAATGCGATCATTCTCTTGAACCACAATGTTTGGCCTTATTTCATTTTGAATTGCATAATAGCTCTGATTTCCCCCCACTCCCACCCCACAGAGTGACTCTAAGAAAAGTGAGATGGGGATGATGGCCCCGAGTCCTCTCTATGGTTTCCTTCGCCTCTTCAATCCTGGCTGGAAAGGATCTCATCAGCCAATTTACACTAAAGCACCAATATCTGCAACAGTCAGTGCCTCCTCTTCTCCCCTCTGTAGCATTTTAGCAGGGGGCAAAGCTCTCACCCGAGGAAACTAAACTCCAATGAGGAATTTAAAATGGATGCAAGGAGCCCTAACTGGTTTGGCTCAGTGGATAGAGCGTCGGCCTGTGGACTGAAAGGTCCCAGGTTTGATTCCGGTCAAGGGCATGTACCTTGGTTGCGGGCACATCCCCAGTAGGAGGTGTGCAGGAGGCAGCTGATGGATGTTTCTCTCTCATTGGTGTTTCTAACTCTCTATCCCTCTCCCTTCCTCTCTGTAAAAAAAATCAATAAAATATATTTTAAAAATAAGAAAACATAAAATGGATGCAAGGAGACTTGACTTGGGGTGGTGATCACACAATACAATATACAGATGATGTACACCTGAAATCTATATGTTATTTATTTGGGCACCCTAATAAATTCAATTAAAAATAAATTAATTGAAAATACAAGTAAACACGTTTGAAAACCACAAGAAATTTAAGGCAATGGCAACAAGATATTGAAGGGGGATGTTTTATGTGTTTACCTGTGGGAACACACCTCAGAGGATGTACTGATAGTGTCTTCACTGCATCCCTGACCTTACATCTGAAGAAACTTATTTTTAAAATCGTTTTTGCAGAACTATGACTCACTCATCTTTCCTGAAACCTTTTCTGCGTGGGTTCTCTGCTATGTTAAAGGCTATGGCACGTCACTATTTCTACCTTTAAATTCCCTTTCAGGCCCACCCATCCCATAAGTTGCTCTCTTGCTTTTCTTTCCTTTTCTTTCTTTCTTTCTTTCCCTCCCTCCCTCCCTCCCTCCCTTCCTTCCTTCCTCTCTCTCTCTCTCTCTTTCTTTCGAAGACTCTTTCCTCTCTCTTCTACAATACTTGACTCTAAAGATTTTTTAAATCGAAGAAAACAACACTTGGGAATCACAAACTGAAAGAAGCCACAGGTGCCTCCAATTTACATTTTCGAGGTCTGGCTAGCAACCTTCGGAAAATGATTTCACTTCTCAAAGCTTCTGTTTTTCCAATTGAAAGATGGAAATAATCAATCCCATCTCTTAGAGTCGCTAGGGATTTTATGAGACGAAGAAGGCAAAGCCCTGACAGCGCAGGACTTGTCGCTCAAGGACTAGGGCGGGACGCAGCCCCTGACTCTGGGACCGTGCGGCAGCAGCCAGGCTCACCTGGGCGGTGCACCGGTCCAGGTAGAGCTCCAGGTACCTCTCTTCCCTCTCCATGCGGGGGTCCCGCTCTTGGTGGGGTGGGGTAGCGGATGCGGGGAAGCCCCGGGTCGGTCGAGCCACTGCGGAGTTCGACCAGGCGCGCGGGGCGCAGGACCCACTTATTAGCCTCGCAGCCAGCCGCACGCGTGGAGGCGGGGCCGGGGTCTGCGCCCGCGGCGTGGGTGGGGCCGGGAGGCAACCCCGCCCAGTCCACGCTCCCGCAGACGGCGCTCGGGAATGAATGATGAGCCCGGGAGGGGGATGCAGAACCTGCACCGGCCCTCGGCCACTGGGCAGAGGAGGGCTGGGGCTTGAAGAGGCTCCTTGCCAAGGTGCCATCACCGCACTCCGCTCACAGCTGAGAAGCAACTGGGCCTGCAAATCCGGGGAGCTGTGCCTCAGTACCTGCAAATGCCTTTGCCTCCTGAAGGAGAGGTCTCTGTGTTAGCAGCGTTAAAAGTGAACAGGTTGGACTGTAAGGAAATAAAGGATTTCTCTTTTTCTTTGTCTTAAGGAGTATATTTTCATCTCTTGAGCAGAGTGAGGGGAATTTGAGGCACCTTACCTGGTCAGATGTATTGCTTTTATGTGACGACTAGGGGCCCGGTGCACGAAATTCGTGCATGGCTAGGTGGGGGAGGGAGAAGGCAGACTGGGAGGTCCCTCAGCCGGACCTGCACCTTATCCAATTTGGGGGCTCTCAGGAGATGTGCTACTCATGGCTTGGGCCCACTCCATGTGGTTCTCTGCTCTCTGCCAGGCCTGTCTGCTCCACACCACAGGGATGGGCAAGCAGGCCCTGCTGGGTGCTTCCTGTGGGGTCCCCGATGGCTGGCTCGTGTCCCCTGTCCCCTCCTCCTCAGCCACCACCCTGGCCGAGGGCAGTTGGAGGCTCCCCAATGGTTCTGGTTCGCCATGCCCCCTGGTCCCATCATCTGCAGCCCCTGCCCCAGCGGAGGCCTGGCCCAGGCAGTGGCTGCAGGGTCCCCAAGCCTCTGGCTCACCGTGCCCACTGGTCCCGGTGGCTGGGGGCTCCCTGATGCCTCTGCTCACCGTGCCCCCTCGTCCCGTCTTCCACACCCACTGCCCCAGCCAAGACCTGGCCTGGGTGGTGGCTGGGGGGTCCCCGATGCCTCTGGCTTGCCAGCCCCCTCGTTCTGTCTTCCCCAGCCACTGCCCCAGCTGAGGCTTGCCAGGGCGGTGCCTGGGGGCTCCCTGATACCTCTGGCTCTCTGGCCCCCTGGTCCCATCCTCTGCAGCTGCTGCCCAGGCCAAGGCCAGGCCGAGGCGGTGGCTGAGCAGGTCCCTGATGCCTCTGCATCCCTACGCCCCCTGGTTCCGTGGTCTGCAGTCACTGCCCCAGCCTAGGCCCGGCCACCACTGCGCCCCCTCATCCTGTTTTTCACAACCACCGCCCCAGCCAAGGCCCAGCCTAGGCGCCGGCTGGGGGTCCCCATGCCTATGCTCACCGCACCCCCTCCCATCTTCCACAGCCACCGCCCCAGCCTAGGCCGGCTCAGGCAGTGGCTGGGGGGTCCCTGATGCCTCTGCCTTCCTACGCCCCCTGGCTCTGTGGTCTGTAGCCACCGCCCCAGCAGGGGTCACCACCAGGCCTCCTCCTCCCCTCTTCCACAACCACCACCCCAGCCAAGGCCCGGCCAGGTCGTTGGCTGGAGGGTCCCAATGCCTTTGGCTCACCGTGCCCCCTGGTCCTGGTGTCTCGTGGCCCCCTGGTCCTGTCTTCCACGCTGCCTCCTCAGCCGCTTCCAACAGCCTGCGCTGCACCTGGCCGTGCCAGGTCGCCTGAGCCGCTGCTGTCTCCATGACTACCAGCCGCCATCTTGGCTGGGTCCATTTGCATGCAGTCACTCTGATTGGCTGGTGGGCGTGGCTTACCCGTCCCGGAGAAACGGTTAATTTCAATATTACACTTTTATTAAGATTGTTTCTCACCTTCAAATCCTAGGTGGTTTTTCCCAATAACAGAGACTTTAGGCAAGCCCCACAGAAGAGAATGCCGCTGCACAGTTAGGGTTGAGGCAGCTCAAGAAAACCAAATAAACACAGGAATTTCCTCTTTCTTGAAATCCTTATTTTAATTTTCAATGCCTCAGTTTCCAAAAAAACTTAAAAGTGCAGAATGGTTCTGTAAATAAAATTGATTCTTAAATGTAAGATATTTCAAAATGTACATGGAGACACATGTAAAATATGCCTTTTGTCTCTGAGAGCAGGAAATTCGGTTGCTCATCTTTTCATCTTTGTACCAAGCTCTTAGATGATCAATAAAACTTAATTGGTGGATGAAAATGTACTCAGAATGGAGTGTGGGAAGCACATAATAGTGATCTAGACACATCACTCTAAGAATCAGATAACAGTAAAAATCTTACAGAATTTCTAGTCAAGGATAGTAAACATTTTGATAAAACTGGACTGCTATACAATGTTTATAATGATATAATTTAATGATTTATGTTAATGAGATATCCTACAAAAATTGTTTAGCACAGTACCTACCTAGCAGCTCAAATATTAGATTTAGTTTTGTTATTAGACTGTTATTGAATTGTGCCTCCCTCCTCCCAACTTTATATATTATGTTGAAGCCCTTATTCAATATGACTGGTGTCCTAATAAGAAGAAAAAGAGAGAGAGAGAGAGAGACCAGGGATGTGCATACACAAGAAAAAGGCCATGTGAGGACATGGTGAGAAGGTGGCCATCTGCAAGATGAGGAGAAGGACCTCAGGAAAAAACAATCTGCCAATACCTTGATCTTGGACTTCTAGCCTCCAGAACTGTGAGAAAATAAGTTTATGTTGTTTAAGTGACTTGGTGTGTGGTATTTTGCTATTCCCAGCAAACTAACACATAGACTAATAAAGTGTCTCATATGAGGTAGGTGGAATTCTGAAATGGCCCAAGATTCCTGCCCCCTGACGCATATACACCTTCTCCCAGTTACTCAAACATTAAGCTGTGTGCTGTTGTGAAGAGATTTTGCAGAAATTAAGGTCCAAAATTAGTTAACATGAAGAAAGTGAATAGCTTGGCCAGGTAGTTTAGTTGATATCCCAAGCTTGTGGTTTTGATCCCTGATTAGGGCACATATAAGAATCAACCAATGAATCCTATCTAATAAAAGAGGGAATATGCAAATTGACTGTCACACTGTCACAAAGATGGCGGTGCCCATAACCACAAGATAGCGGCGCCCAATCCCCTCAACACTGCTAGAGTCCCCCCTCACCCCCAGTCCTTTCAGCCTCACCTGAAGGGTGGTGGCCAGTGTGAGGTGCGGCCGGACATGCCCTAAGCCCCCAGCTGCCCAGGCTGGCCTCAGGTGCAGGCAAGCCTCAGATGTCGGCTGCCCTGCCGTCCAGGGCTGCCTGAGGCTCAGGTAACCAGGGCTGGCTGAGGCTTGTGCTGCCGGCAGTGACAGCAGCAAATGTGTGATGGGAGCGTCACCTTCCCCTGATCACCAGGTTGCCTACCGCCCCTGAGGACTCCCAGACTGTGAGAGAGGGCAGGCTGGGCTAAGGGACTCCCCCCTCCAGTGCATGAATTTTCATACACCAGGCCTCTAGTGTATAAATAAGTAAAACAACAATCAATGTTTCTCTCTCTCTCTCTCTCTCTCTCTCTCTCTCTCTCTCTCTCTCTCTCTCCCTCCCCAACAAATAAAAAAAAATTATAAAAAGAGAATAGCCTGGCTGGTGTACCTCAGTGGTTTAGCATCGACCTGTGAACCTGGAGGTCAAGGTTTGATTCTTGGTCAGGGCACATGCCTGGGTTGTGGGCTCAATTGCCAGTGTGGGGAGTGCAGGAGGCAGCTGATCAATGATTCTCTCTCATCATTGATGTTTCTATCTCTCGCTCCCTCTCCCTTCCTCTCTGAAATCAATAAAAAGGATATATTAAAAAAATAAAAATAAGGGAATAGATTATCCCAGGTGAGCCTGGCCTAGTCAAGTGAGTTCTCAAAAGGAACTGGGGCTCTTCCTTGGGAGGAAGATTCAGAAACATGTGGTCATTCTTCATTACTGCTTTTGGAAATGGATGAAGCCATGTTTCGAGGAAAACGAGTGACCTGTAGGAGCTGAGAATGGCTTACATTTGACAATCAACAAGGAAACGGAGACCTCATTCTTATAGCTGCAAGTCATTGAATTTGTCCAACAACCAGATTTAAAGTGATCTGCAGTACAAATGACAAAGCAAATGAATAATATGTTAACAAGCAGAGGTCCAGTGCATGAAATTCATGCATGGAGTGGGTAACTCAGCCAGGCCTGCACTCTCTCCAATATGGGACCCCTCAGGGGATGTCCAACTGCTGATTTAGGCCTGATCCCACAGTGTTCGAGCCTAAACCAGCAGTCAGACATCCCTCTTGCAATCTGGGACCGCTGGCTTCTAACTGCTCGCCTGCCTGATCATCCCTAATTGCCTCTGCCTTGGCCCCTGCCACTGTGGCTTTGTCTGGAAGGAGAACTGGACAACAGGAAGATGTCTGGTCAACCCAATCTAATTAGCATCTTACTCTTTTATTAGTATAGATAAGCAAACTTGTGTAAAGGATACATGAGTGTTCCTTGTACTATTTTGATTTTTACAACTTTTAAGTTTGAAATTATTTACAAATAGAAGGTTTCAAAATAAAGGACGAGTGACTGTTTTTGTGGATGTTTTCAGTTGTTTTGGTGAGAATTATCTGAAATTTTAAATTACTCTATTTCTGAGAATAAAAAAATTGATGTGATTTGATTGAATAATTAATTGCTAGTATTTATTGAACTCTTACTATGTGCCAAGCACTATTCTGAGTGTTTCATACATAGGGTGTTCCAAAGAATGTATACATACTTTGAATGATTATAAAGTCAGTGTTTATTAATACATAGTCCATTTTTAAATACTTTTTAAATCTTTATTGTTCATGTTATTATAGTTGTTTCTCTTTTCCCCCCATGGCTCCCCTCCTCCCAGTTCCCAACCCATCCACTGCCCTTATTCCCCCACCCCCGCCGCACTGTCCTCATCCATAAGTGAACGATTTTTGTCCAGTCTCTTCCCACACTCCCAAGCCCCATTCCCCCTGTGAATTGTCATTCTACTCCCTTTCTATGCCTCTGACTCTATTCTATTCACCAGTTTATTCTGTTCATCAGACTTTTTTTATTTACTTGATTTTTTGTTGATAGGTATGTATTTGTTGTTCATAATTTTAATCTTTACTTTTTCTTCTTCTTCCTCTTCTCAAAGGATACCTTTCAGCATTTCATATAATACTGGTTGGTGGTGATGAACTCCTTAAGCTTTTTCTTGTCTGTGAAGCTCTTCATCTGACCTTCAATTCTGAATGATAGCTTTGCTGGATAAAGTATTCTTGATTGTAGGTTCTTGTTATTCATCGTTTTGAATATTTCTTGCCATTTACTTCTGGCCTGCAAAGTTTCTGTTGAGAAATCAGCTGACAGTCGTATGGGTTCCCCCTTGTAGGTAACTGACTGCTTTTCTCTTGCTGCTTTTAAGATTCTCTCTTTGTCTTTTGCCCTTGACATTTTAATTATGATGTGTCTTGGTGTGGTCCTCCTTGGATTCCTTTTGTTTGGGATTCTCCGTGCTTCCTGGACTTGTAAGTTCATTTCTTTCACCAGGTAGGGGAAGTTTTCTGTCATTATTTCTTCAAATATGTTTTCTATATCTTGCTCTCTCTCTTCTTCTGGCACCCTTATAATTCTGATGTTGGTATGCTTAAAGTTGTCCCAGAGACTCCTTACACTGTCTTCATATTTTTGGATTCTTTTTTCTTTTGGCTTTTCTGACTGGGTGGGTTTTGTTTCTTCATATTTCATATCTTTGACTTGATTCTTGTGATCTTCTCATCTGCTGTTGGATCTCTGTATATTATTCTTTGTTTCAGTGTATGCTTAATTTCTAGCTGGTCCTCTTTCATGTTCGAGGGTCTCACTAAATTTATTGGCAGTCTCTAGAATATTCTTGAAAAACCTTATAACCGTAGTTTTGAACTCTATATCCAGTCGTTTGCTTTCCTCCATTTCTGCCATTTGTGACCTGTTTCTTTGTCTCCACATTTTGGCTGCTTCCCTGCATTGACAGAGTGGTTTTAATCAGCTGTGTCTATGGTGGGAGAACGTCTATGCTAGAGACACCCTTATGGGGCAAGACTTGCTTCAGTGGGGCTTTGGTGCCCACTAAGTCTGCCCCCTGAGTGTATCCCTTATGAGTCTGAGGAGTTGTAGACTGGGTGGTCCCACTCAGTCTCCGTATGCTGGCACTTGTATCTCTGAGGAGTTGCTATTTTAGCTTCTGCCTGGGGCTTCCCAGCCTTTTATATGCAAAAACCTCTGTGCGAAGCTTGGGTGGGGTGAGGTCTCGGGGAGTCTACAGGGTGGAGCAACCAGCTATGGTCGATTCTCAGACCTGCCCTAAGAGGCACCGGGTCTCAAGCTGCTCTGGAGTTCCTTCTGTCACCAGACAGTTGCCAGACAGTCCAGCTCCTCCCAGTATGATTCTGAGACCCCAGAAACTCGCCTGGAACTGGAGTTCAGAGCTGTCGGGAGCTTGTGCCTCCCTCCTGTATGAAATATTGCCAGCCCTTTTCACGAGCCCCTTTGAGCGCGCTTCCATTCCTCTGCACTTTATTTCTGCACCTTCTCTGTGTCTCAGTCTCTTTCTAGTTATAGAATTTCCACTCAGCTAGCCTTCCTGTGTGTCGGGGTGGTGTCCGTTTTTTCTTTTCATTGTGCTTTTCTAATAGTTGTGCCCAGCAGCAATTCTGGTGTTTACCTATGCCACCATCTTGGTTTCTCCTGGATTGTTAAATCTTGAAAAACCACAGTTCATTTTTAAAATTTAAAAGAATCTACAGAAATGAATAATTTATTTTGTCCATGCCTGTTTTCAAACTGCTGACTGTTTTGATCCAGGCACTGCTGATAGCGTGAAACAATGGAATCACAAACACTGAGAATAATTTCATTCAATATTTGTATGCCCTTAATTCATCAATAATTGCTGGTTTTGTACTATAAAATTTATCTTTTATGTATCACCTAAAAATGTCTAGTAAAGCCCAGCTGGTGTGCTAAGTGGTTTGGTTGAGCGTTGACCTATGAACCATGAGGTCACAGGTTTGATTCCCGGTTCGGCACATGTCTGGGTTGCAGGCTCCATCCCCAGTAGCGGGTGTGCAGGAGACAGCCAGTCAATGATTCTGACTTATCGTTGATGTTTTTATCTCTCTCTATCCCTCTCCCTTTCTCCCTCTGAAATCAATAAAAACATATTTTTTTAAAAGTCTGATTTATAAATTTTCTTTGTTCAAAGCTTAATCTGGCTTTACCCATTATTTCAAGACAGTTAAACCTAAAAAGGAGTGAAAATTAAGTGAGTTATCAGCTGTTAAAGTGTGTCCCCCAAAAATGTATACACACTGAATAATTATAAAGGCAGTGTTTGTACTTCAACTACATAAAATGCATATTCACACTTCCAGTAGCATTTTGGGATGAATTTCCTTGTTCAAAGCTTAGTCTGGACCTAGCTGGTTTGGCTCAGTGATTAGAGTGTTGGCCCACGGATTGAAGAGTTGGGGGTTCTATTTGGTAAGGGGATGTACCTCAGTTGCAGCCTCGATTTCTGACACATTTGGGAGGTAACCAGTGGATGTTTCTCTCTCTCTTTCTCTCCTCCTCCCTTTCACTTTCTCTAAAATCAATGGAAAAAATACCCCTTGGGTGAAAATTAACAACAACAAAAGGTTAGTCTGGTTGAAAAGAAAGAAACATTAATTGATGTTAAGGTGTATATACATATTTTTGGGACAACTATATATGAACTAATTAAAGCATCACAACAACCCTGAGATAAGTACTATTTTATCCCCATTTTACAGTTGAGAATACTGAGGCACACAGAGAGTAACTTGTCCCAAGTCACATAGCTCCTATTCAAAGTATTTGACTCTGCAGGCACATGCTATGTATTGTCTTCCATCAAAATCTACATGTGCTATTTCAAATTAGAAGTTTGCTTTCATTTGAACTATGCTTATTAAAAATTTTTTTCTTCAGAATTTGTAATATTTTGTACTTGGGCAAAGAAAGAAAGAAAGAAAGAAAGAAAGAAAGAAAGAAAGAAAGAAAGAAAGAAAGAAAGAAAGAAAGAATCCAAATTATCCGAAAGTTTTAATTCATCCTTTCTTAATTTACTAATGTAGAGATTAAAGGAGTTGAAGCTCAATTGGTTAGAGCATCATTTGATTCAGCAAGGCTGTGGGTTCGATCTCCAGTCAGGACACACACAAGAAGCAATCAATGAATGCATAAATAAGTGGAACAGCAAATCAGTGTTTCTGTCTGTCTCTCTCTTCCTTTTTCACTCTCTCTAAAATAATTTTTTTAAAAAAAGAATCAACCAATGAATGCATAAATAAATGAAACAATCTATGTTATTCTCTCTCTCTCCCTCCTTCCCTTTCTCTCTCTCTCAAATCAATACATTTTTTAAAAAGATTAAATTAGTTGAATGGTAGTATGTGTAAACTTTTACCGGCATTTGCACATATAAAGTATTGTTTTAATGTCTTTAAAGAGTATAGTTGCCCTAACTGGTTTGGCTTAGTGGACAGAGGATTGGCCTGCAGACTGAAGGGTCCCAGGTTTGATTCCAGCCAAGGGCATATACCTTGGTTGTAGGCATGTCCCTAGTGGTAGGTGTGCAGGAGGCAGCTGATCAATGTTTGTCTCTCATCAATGTTTCTAACTCTCTATCCCTCTCCCTTCCTCTCTGTAAAAGATCAATAAAATATGTAAATTTTAAAAATAGAGTAATGTCAAGACATAGTTGGACCATGTTAACGGTCATGAAGTCTTTAAGGGAGATCAACTCTATGGAAAAGAGGTTTTTACTCTTATTTTAAGAGGCACTGTCTCTCATCAAAGAAAATATTAAAATGAACCCACATCAAGTGTAATTTATATATAATTATTTAAAAGTTCAATTGTTTGTGACTAATTGACATGTCATATTTTGTAGATAGTTAATCAAATTTACTAATTTCAGTTTTGGAACTAAAACATTTCTTGGAGCCAGCATATTTTTCTCAGCTTTTAATTTTATTGGCCCTTGAAAAGTTCATAGGCCCTAGGTACCGGGCCTAAGCACCACTGTTGGTCCAGGAGATTCTCTGGCAAGAAAAACTGAGATGAGATCAACCAAAGGTCTTCTATGCATGGATATAAGCATTACCAATGGACACAGACACTAGAGGAGTAAGGGCATGTGGTGGGGGGTGGGAATGGCTAGGGAGAGGTCAATGGGGGGGAGGGGAATAATCTAATCTAATAAAAGAGTAATATGCAAATCGAACCTCACTCCATTATATGCACAAGCCACGCCCACCAACCAATCAGGAGCCAATATGCAAATTAACTCAACTAAGATGGCGACACCCATGGAGCTGGAGTTGCCCCGGGCAATGGAGGAAGCCAGGGCCCTGCAGGCCCTGAGCTCTACTCAAGGCTACAAAGTTTCAATTATAGAAGATAAACAAACCCCAGATACCTGCTTCTAGCCAGCCTCACTGGGACCTTCAGTCAATGGGAGCTGTGGGAAGCCTGCAAACAGCCCTCAGGCCCTCACCCAGGCTGGCCAGGCACCCCAGTAGAGACCTGAACCCTATAGGGGATGTGGCCAGCCTAAAAATGGCCCTTAGTCCTTCACCCAGGCTGGCCAGGCACCCCAGTAGGGACCCAAACCCTGAAGGTACTGTGGGCAGCCTGAAAACGGCCCTCAGCCCCTCACCCAGGCTGGCCAGGCACGCCAACAGGTGGACATCTCCCGAGGGGTCCCAGATTGTGAGAGGGCACAGGCCGGGCTGAGGGACCCCCCCTCCCCCCCCAGTGCACAAACTTTTGTGCACCGGGCCCCTAGTATTTTAATAACTATGTATGAGCCAGGGGGGGTACTTGAAATTTCAGGGAGACCACTTTGTAAAGTATATGATTGTCTAACCACTATGTTGTATACCTGAAACTAATACAGAATAATACTGGGGAAAAAAAATAAACCCTAATGTGTTTCAAAAAGAAAACGAAAAGAAAAACTGAAATGGAATGTCAGTGTTGAAGGAATGTTGGGAAACGTTGTTTCACTAGGGGGCGCTCGTTCTTCTCTCTAAAGGAAATTATCTTCTACGTTGGGGAGCAAACTGCTTTTGGAGTGGGAGAACAAAGGGGTCCGTGCACCCTTTAGATGTTAAAATAAAAAGCGGCTATTTCTCTGTGGCTGGAGATGAGGAAGTACTTCCGAAAGTAAATAGGATTAGTCACTGTACCAATCCATGCAAATACATTTGTACATATTTATACAAAGAGATTCAAATTATAGTGGGTAAACCAGCTGAAAGTGTTTGTACAGTAATCCACCTTGTTACTAATTTGATTGGTGTTACATGTGAAGGGCATTTTGCTGCCCAAGGAAAAGCTGAAAGGCAAGAATTTGCGTAAATGTGATTAGGTTTCTTGAGGCCATTTTTTTAATCTGGTGGCAATTTTGCTAGATGCAGCCTTCTGTTTCTCTTAGGAGCCATGGACATTCATTGTGATTAATTTCTACACTGAGCTGTCAGTTTCCTGACAGGGATTTCAAACAAAAGATTATGGAGGTGGATTCGAGCATTGCTGGAAGGTCTTGTCTAGATCAAAATTTGATGAATTCTTGTCCTTTCAGTAATCATTTGAAATAAAAAGATCTCATAGTAACTCATCCTTCCCCTTTCAGTAGCCCTGGAGCATAGACGTCAGCATCTGGGAAGGAGCCTGTGTAATGGCTTAATCGAGAAGGCGCAGGAGCAGCGTAGCCTCCTTAGTCACCGTCCCTTGGCTCTCCAACTGCAGTCCCTTTGAAAAGCTTGAATGGCAGTGGCACCACACAGCTGCCCCAATAATGCCCCCACCTTCCTTCTCAGGTGGCACTGTACACTGGATATAAAGAAGACTGACTATATTTTAATTTTCCCAGGAACATGGCTCAATTTAATGTAAAATGAAAGACAAGAATGAAAACCTCACAAGTTCCTTTTTTTCTCTTTTTTGACTTAATCCCTATTATTTTCTTTCCAGGTGGATATCTACCATCAGAGAGTTTCAACACGAAAGGACACATTATTTTTAAAAGCGTATTGTAAATAGGAAGTGTTAGCGATAAGCACAGTTCAGGCAACTGTTTTGTGGAAACAGAACCCAATCCGTCAGTCCTGATTCTGGGCAGGAGAGAGTGGCTCTGCTGTTTCCCAAACTGAACACCTCCAGGAGGTCTGATCCCAAATGACAGCGCCCTGCCCCCTGCCACACTCAGCAGATGAGGTCTCACAGTATTTGCTTGGGGAAGTCCATGTGAGGACTCCAGCTGCCGTCTTCCCACTGAACTGCACTTTGGGCGCACCTCACTAAGATGCGAATCTTCCTACGTGTCTGCACTTGCTGCTGTGTAATTAGAGTCAGGCCGGGAATGACTCTGCAACACCATCTTTCCTCCCCAGGAGTTAGCATTTAAAAATGGAATTGTGATAGACCTTCTGTGGGAACTTGAAACACGTTTACATTTATTATGCAAAATCAAGTATAACTTCTATGAGTTCAGCTGTTTACCCATCTGCGTGCGAAGGGTCTGTCTCAATGTTTCTAACCTGGGAAATGTCAGAAGAAGACTATTAATTTCATTCACTGCTTCAGTATCCAGGGTACCTCATTTTTGCATTTGTGGAGAGAGAGCTGCCTTCCCCACTGTGTGGGTGCAGGTAGGAGGCAGTGGAGTACAGTGGTTGGGAGACTGAGCATGAGAGACCTCAGTTTGGATGCTTGTTTAATTGCACACACGGATTGTGATTTTAGGCAAGTTATTTCGTATCTGTAAGCCTTCGCTTTCTCCCCGGTGACATGGAGCCAATCACAGGCCTGTCCTAGAGCGGTGGCAGGGTCACATGAGATAACAGTAAAGCACTTAGTACAGTGCCTGGTGCACGAGTGCCCCATCAGTGGTGGTGGGCTGGCTGGGAATACTATCTGCTGCCAGGTGCGAATGACGACCAGCCCTCATTTCTAATAGTGGAAATCTTTTAGAATATCTCAGAGTTATCCTTAAACAAAACACAGAACCATCCATCAAAAGTCTCTGCCCTTCAGAAGGCAGCTTTGACAAATAGCCCCCGGGGTGTGTGGGGAAGAACAGCAGCAGCACCACAGGCTTCCACACCTCCCTCGAGGCCTTGTGGGAGCAGCCTTGGGAGGAGGCCAAGGTGAGTCAGCTCACCTACCCTGTTCCTGAGAGGAGGCCCCCTAGGGCCACTGAGTCACTCTTCCCTTGAACCAGGAGTCAGCTCCCTCCCCTCCCCTGTTCTCCTTTCTATTTCTCAGTCAAGCCAGTGCTAAGAGGAACCATGGAAATAACAAGACATAATTGTCATGATGACAAATCCACAAATGAGTTACGCTGTACTTGCTCAGAAGGGCCCCTGCATGGCAAATCTCCAAGTTGTGCTTCTTGTAAGCCAACGGGAGTAACTGCTGGCACAAATACCGCAGGAGTGACTAAGAGGAGGCTCTGCACTGCTGGGGAAGACCGGGGCACTTCACTGCTGATGGAAAGTTGGACAGAGGGCTCCCTCTCCTCATAACATTTCCCAGCATGCCTCCGTGTGCACTGTTTTATTTCAAGATAACGTACACGTCATTTTCCCCCTCACATGGCCACTCACCCATGACTTGTGCAAGACACTCCTTAGATTCCACAGAGGTTCAGATAGGCCTGTCTTTAAGAAACTTAAAATTTAGTAGGTAAGAAGTTAACACAATAATAATCAAGATAATGATAATATAGCATTGACTGATGGCTTACTTAAGTCCCTGAAAATGTCTTTTTATCGAAACAATGCTGTAAGTAGATGTAATTACCGTCTCAGTTTCAAAGGTGAGGAAACCGAGGTCTGTGGAAAGTTAGGCAACTCACTCAGAGATAAGTCCTGCATAAAAACCCACAGTGACGCCAAGTAGAATCCAATCAAATGTCTTGGCAGGTTATAGAAGGGGGAAAGATTACTTCCTGAGGGTAGGCATCAGGGCAAACTTCACAGAGGAGGCAGTGGTAGGGCAAAGTCTTAAACAGTGTGGGGGGTTGACGAAAGAATATATGCACCCCTATGTTCATTGCAGCGTTATTTACAAGGGCCCAGATTTGGAAGCTGCTCAAGTGTCCATCAGTGGATGAGTGGATAAAGAAGCTGTGGTACATTTACACAATAGAATACTATCCTGCCGTAAAAAGGAAGGAAATCTTACCCTCTGCGATAGCATGGATAGACCTGGAGAACATTATGCTAAGTGAAATAAGCCAGTCAGAGAAAGCCACGTACCATATGATTTCACTCGTATGTGGAATTTAATGAGAAAACAAAGCAAAATGGAGACAGGCTCATTGAGAGAGAGAGCAGGCTGCAGCTCTGGTGGTGGTGGCAGGGGAGGGGCGTGTGCGGAGGGATTGAGCAAAACAGAAAAAAAGAGAGAGACGGAGTAAATGGTGATGGGAAAAAGTTAAATGAAATCATCAAAAAGAATGTAGGGGGATGAATTGTGGTCCCTCCAAAAGACACTTCTATGTACCCAGAACCTGTGAATGTGACCTGATTTAGAAAAGGGCCTGTGCAGATGGAATTACGTTAAGGCTCTTGAGATGAGATAATCCAATGAGAGGTGAGCTTCTCAGAGAAAGGCAGAGTGAGGTTTGAGAGCCAGACTCACAGCGAGACGAAGGCCATCGGAAGACAGGGGCAGAGGTTGGCAGACCTAAGTCGAAGAAGGACGAGGATTATTTGCAGGCGACAGAAGCTAGGAGAGGCGTGGAACAAATTCTCCCTCTGAACCAACACTGCTAATACCTTGATTTTGGACTTGTGGGTTCCAGGACTGTGAGGGAATAAACCTCTGTTGTTTTAAGCCGCCCAAGTTGTGTCATTTGTTATGGCAGCCTGGGGAAACACCACAAAGGGCACGTGAGAATCCCTGGGAAGCCACAGCTCGAGCAAAGACACTGAAATGGAAAAACACCAAAGTCTGAGTGAGTCTGTGTGGGTTGGGCTGAAACATAAGGACCCTGAAAGGGAGCAGGCTGTTTAAGATGGGGGTCATCGTATGGAGGGCTTTGAATGTCAGGCTTGGAAATTTAGGTTTCATTTGGTGAGCCACCAGGAATTTGATGAGAGTTGTACATATAGAAAATGTAGGTGTCCCTGGCTGGCAGGAGGTGATATGGGCCTGAATGAGGGCAAGGGCAGCGGAGATGAAGAGAAGGGACAGAGGAAACATTAACTATTAGGAATCTGAGATGTGGCAAGCGATAGCTTCTCAATCTGACTTGCTAAATGGCTTGATTCACATTTTACCTGCTATTGTTTATGTGTCTTTGTCTTCGGGGCTGCATAACGCCTACACTTTGATTGAGCTACCTTAGGTCTTCTGGCTGCCCATCAAGTTGAATTATTAACTTGCTCAGGCTTCCTGGCAGCCAGGCTGTGTTCTGCATGGAGGACTTTCCTCTACTAACTACTCTTAGGAGCATTGCTTTTGCCTTCTCTGCTTCAGTTCCTCCTGCATGAGCTAAACCTTTGGAGCCTGTTTCCGTATCCCAAGTGACCTCTTCTTGCTCCTGTCCTGCTGGCGCTGGGGGCAAGGGCCCGGGTTTCAGGGCTGCTGTGCTGGTCTCACTCCAGCGTCCTGTTATAGATCCTATCTTGTCATTGGATGCCAAAGTGTGATGGAGAGGCAGCACTGATCAAGCTGTGACATCTGCAACAGACGCAAATCTTAGAGCCATGTCAGATGTGGCACATTACCAAGGCCCTAGAGACCTTTAATGTGGTCTGAGGCTTCAAGCCTCATTAGCATCACAATCCGTTGGTTGGTTTCTCAGAAATCACACCAACCCGCTGATTCTGGCTTTATAACCCAAGGCCAATGGGAGGGAAGAGAAGGGAGATGAAACCAGAAAACTGCAGATTGCAACCTGATGCTAAAACACACTTTGTTCTTTTGGGAAACAGTTCGTAAGTCTGAAAAGTCCTCAAACATTCTTGAAGCTGATGCCCAGGAAGAATCAAGGTGGAAAAATTCTGTTGTTGGCATACGTGCAAGATTTGCCTAGTGCATGCCGGCTCTTTACTTTGTTTCGTGATTTTGTATGAACATTTCTTCTCTGGTCCCTGCTAGAGCCCAGGCACTGACCTAGAACTTCCTGGGCACCAGCTTCAAGAATGTTTGAAGACTTTTCAGACTGATGAACTCATGCTGTGGTTGCATCTCCAGGTTTGGTTGCATTGAACGAGTGACTAGAATGGGTCCTCTTAGGTAGCCGCGATCACTGCATCGGTTTGGGGAAAGGCAATGGCTTTGATACCGAATCCTGGGTGGTACTGTCTGCAAAACTTAGGAGGTTAGGGCTTCGTTCACATTCTCTAGTTTCCTCCCACAGGCCAGTATCCCCTGGACCCCACGCCCACTTGCCCTACCAGCCTTTGTTCATGCTGCTCTCGTCCCACCTTCCTCCTGCTCAACCTCAGAATGTACGTCTCCCCTTTTTCTGCAGTTCCAGTCCTAAACTTTGTTCATGGCTCAGCCCCCGCTCACTCCCACCATGAAGCCTCGCCTGCCCGGCTTTCCTTTTCTGGGTTCCTGCAGCCCGCTGGCTTGCCGGTGCCCTTGCCCAGCTCTCTCTCGGGCTCTGGGTCTGCGCATTCTCTTTGTCTGCATCCTCTTGGAGTAAGGACTGCGGTCTTCCTTTTGGCTCTGTGGTGCCCGGCAGTGTTGGGCCTACAAGAAGGGCGTTCATTTTTTATTGAGTCTGCACACTGCAGATACACATCTGGAACACAGATCACCTTGCAAAATCTGCATTCCCCACTGTGTTTAGAATGAAGTACAAATTCCTGAACATGGAGTTAAAAAAAAAAAAGAGAGAAAAGTTAACACAACAACAAATAATAAAACCTCTCCATCTGCAGTTTCCAAACTACACATCCAGGCTCTGCAAAAGCACTAAGTTATCGGAACTCTCACAGTTCATCGGTTGGAAATAGCTCTTCCGGCTCCCCTGCCCCTGGAAGGCCTTCAGATGCAGCCTTCTGCGGGCAGCCCTCCCTGATCGCACAAGAAACAGCTAAGGCAGCTTTTCTCCTGCGTACCCATGCCATGCCGTTTTTTTTGCCCAGTGTGGCCAACATTTCATTGAAACTTGTCCTGGATTTCATTGTTGACCCTCCTTTCTGGATTACCAACTCCTGTTGAATCAATCACCTTTGTGTCCAGTTGGTGCCTAACATGGGATAGGCTGCCTTTCACAAACACTCGCTCTGCTCAGAGTCATTCCCCTCTGATAGGATTCAGCAGCAGCTCTAATGCTCTTTGGCAACAGCTTGCTTGCAGAGGAGCTAAAAGGGGGAGGGCTAAGAGGCAATGTGCCTGCTCCTTCCTTATCCCCACCCCGCTGCCCAGGGTGGAGTTCTCAGGTCTCTGTCTCTGGATGCTGAGCTGGCCTTCTTTAGCAACCCAAGCTCATTTTGCTGGAGAGAATGAAATAGAAATCATTTCCAACTCAAATGCACACATCGCATCAGAGGCAGGCCAGGGCCCCTGTGTCTTATGAATCAGCAGGCATTAAACCAAGCTCATCTCTAAAACCCACAAAGCAGCAAACTCATTATCGCAGTGCAGGGGATAATGAGTATTAGGCCAAGGACAGAGCAGCCTGGGCTGTGGCGGGGACTGCTCTTTTCAGGGATGGGGCAGTGAGCCATTTCCCTTTCATTGTTCCTGACTTACATGCTACTCACTGACAGTGTGAACCAGAGACACCCACTTGACATCATTAGTCGTGTGGGCAGGATGTCAGCCACTAGGTGTTTCTAACTTCCCCAGCTTGCTGAGCTCATCTGGCCCTTTATGCTTTAGTAGAAAGTGCCTCAAATCTCTATCTGTCATAAGTAGGCCAGATACTTTCCCAATAGATCTGAGGATTCTTGTTGGCATGTGCGCAGGGAGCCTGTATTCCCTCCGCCACTGGTCTCTGCTTCCACTGCTCTCTTGGACTCCACTTCGCGTTCTGCTTCCCGCATACCCTGCACCACTATTCACGGCTGTGTGCACTGAAGGCTGGGGCAATGGTGTGTGTGTGTGTGTGTGTGTGTGTGTGTGTGTGTGTGTGTGTGTGTGTGACGGTGTGTCCCGGGGCTGTTATAACTGGTAACAGCGTGGCTTGAAGAACAGGAGCTTATTTTCCCACAGTCCTAGAAGTTAGAAGTTTGAGATCGAGGTGTTGGTGGGCTGCGCTTCCTTGGAAGGCACCGAGGCAGGACCTGTTCCAGGCCTTTCTCCTGTTTTCTGCTAGTTCCTTGGCTCGCGGCAGCATAGCTCCATTCTTTAACAGCTCTCTCTCTCTCTCTCTCTCTCTCTCTCTCTCTCTCTCTCTCTCTCTCTGCCTGTGTCCAAATTTCCTCTTTTTTGTAAGGACACTGTAATATTGGATTAGGGACCCATCCTTCTCCAGTATGACCTCATCTTAATTATAACTGCAACAGCCCTTTTTTCCAAATAAGGCCACATTCTGAACTGTGGGGGGTACTGGGATATCAGCATATGTATTTTTTTGTGGGGGAGGCGGGGAGGTTGCAGGTCAGCCCATAACAAGTGGGGATGTGTGTTAGCGTTAGGGATGTCACATTAAAGCATAGAAGGGCAAAACACTTGCAACGGAATAGTTAAGCATCTCATTTCAAAGTCCCTCAGCCATTCCATCCCCAGGGGAACTTCCTGGGGTTGTCCCTTCCCCAGCCTCCAGCCATGTTGTTGCACCTCCTGTCCCTCTTCCTTACCTCTCCCTAGGTCCTCCTGGTTCCTTCAGTGACAACTCCAACTATCACTGCGCATTTCCAACGCAAAACAGTTTAGCTATTTCCCTTTCTCAACACACCATCCCGACTTGGCCGTGAGAGCCATTCTAATAATAAAACATCCTTTTAAGATATTTCTAACAAAGACAGTCTTTGCCTGAGGAGGAATTCTGTGATTAGCTCTGATAGAAACAATTTGTTTTCTCCCTTTATCAGCAAATAAAATGAAATTATTGCCCTCGCCGGTTTGTCTCTGTGGATAGAGTGTTGGCCTGCGGACTGAAGGGTTCCGGGGTTTGATTCTAGTCAAGGGCACTTGCCAGGGATTGCAGGGCTTGACCCCCGGTGGGGGGCGTACAGAAGGCAGCCGATCAGTAATCTCTCTCATCATTGAGGTTAGTATTTCGCTCTCTCACTCCTGTCCTTTTTGAAATCAATAAAAATATTTTTAATAAAATACATTAAGTAAAATAGAATGAAATTATTTATTGGTCTAAATATTTTAAGGAACTAGCTTCTGTTTATTTCTAGGGGCATTAAAAAAAATAATGCCTCCTACACCAATGAGAAAAATAACAGAAATAATAGTGAGCATAGGTTGTGCCTTATAGACCAGGGATGGACAACTTATTCCATCACCTTTCCTGGGCGACATACACATAAATATGGCACTCTTTCCTCTGGGCAGGACCACGGCTTCAGAACCCTTCTCTACGGAGTTGTTTCAAGTTGTCGCTATGAATCTGATAGAGTTGACGTGAGAGATGGAGCTAATTGGCCACCACTGATCCAGACATCCTCTGGAGGGAGTTTTATGCGTCTGGTGATTACCTCTACTTCCATTCATTAACAGTTGCCAGTTTGGGAAATGTGAATAGAGGGTACAGGATATGATTTTTGCATTAGCACTAACTGGGGTAAGCTGTGGTAACAAATGACCCCCTCACGCTGGCATTTCTTGCTCATGCTATGCGCTCTTTAAGGATCAGCTGAAGCTCTGCTCTGTGTCGCCTTTCCGCAGGGAGTCAGGCTGACAGAGCAGCCTGTAGAACATTGCTGGTCTCGTGACAGAAGGAGACAGGTCATGGTGAACCATGCAGTGGCTCTTCGAGCTTCTGCTTGTAACTCATGTCTCTTCCACGCAGATTTCATTGGCCAAGACTAATGTCAAGGAGGTGGGCAAGTCCATAATCCTCCCTCAGGGATGGGCAGCAAAAACATTAATTCAGTTTACACCAGATACCTACCTTTTTATTGTTCTTAAATGTGTCAGAAATGAAGTGAAAGAAAATGGAGACCTTTTCCATTTATACGTTGCAATGGCTATTTTTTATTCCTTTTACTGTATATGGTAGAAATCTTATTATGGAGTTTAAAGAATAGGAATACACATTCGATGTGATTAACATCAGGACCTTTATTTTGTGCAAAGTCTTTCTGCCGCTGGAATGTAATTGGTTTTAAGAGAGGCTGCTTACTGCTCAAACGAGGTTTATTAATGCAGATGAAGATAATGATCTTCGTGGCTAAATCTGGACTCTATCCAACACAATAGTGTTGTCTTTTATTCTCCTTTATAGCAGAATGAGGTAAGCCTAATAGTATTAACTTCATGAACCATACTCCCTTTAACCTTTAAAAATATGTTCTACTCTTATACATGCTTTTAATAGAAAAATAACCTTTTCATATTGAAATACATTAAAGCAGATACAAAAATAATGATCACATGCTGTGATAATTATTCACTTCATCCTGTTAATGTAAGAGTTTCAGCATGTCACAAAGCGGAGTTGCTAAAAGATGTTTGGAAGAACACTAGTTCAGAGGAATGTTAATAGATGTTCCACTGAAAAGTCTTAGTAATTCCAGGATTCAGAAAGTGCTCTGGTAAGCACAGTACTGGCCTCTGCAATGCAAGATGTCTCAGCATCTTAATGATGCATTATTAGTGCACGAGCCATTCATCTGGTAATATTCTTCAGAACGCAGCTTGGAAAATGCTGACTCACAGCTTTCGACTTGTCCCATTACAACTTTCTTTGTTTCTTCTTTCTTTTTCTTTTCAAGAGACTCTCTTCCCCCATCCCCCTTTGCTCAATCCCTCCCCACCAGCTCCCGCAATCACTTTCCAACCTCACCTGAACACCCATCCTCTGAGCCTTCTGTTTATTTCTCATCAATCAACCCTCTGGTTTTTTTAAACTTCCTTATTTATCCACCTTAGACTGAACGATTAATAATTTTAATAACATGCTTGGTCAATTGTATAAACCCCCACATGTCTTAGTTGTACCTAGCTGGCAAAATCCAACTTTGGCTGGATCCAACTTTCTGCTTCCTCTGAGCCCTTCTGGAGAAAGGTGTGCGCTCCTGAACTTCAGATAGACCCTTGATATCTGACACTCCTTAATACCTGACTTCCCCTGTCCAGCTCCTTTCTGACTCTCCCACTCGCTGCAATACCATTTCAACCCTTTCTACTTCTTGGATTCTACAACCAGCTCCCTGCACTCCCACTGCATGCCCTACTCAACTCGCTCCCTTACAGAGTATGGGTGTGCCTGGTGCTCCCAGTCCTCCAACTCTCCTGTACCTGCTCCCATTCTAGCCTCCTTTCCCCACATTGGGATGGTCTTTTCTAAGGACAATCCCAACTTTCCAAGGACTTTGCACTATAGACTATTCTTTGTTTTTCTTATGTGGAGTCAAACTTACTTTTCAACTGGTCTTTCTCGTCATCTTTCCCATTATAACAGGGAAGGAACAAAGGCAGGCAGAAAGGAACGAAGAAAGGAGGGAGAGGAAAACACTCCCTTGGCATTACAGTCTGTTCCAACCGGTGCTGCCTGTCCGTGGCCAAGGCCCACTGTTTCCATTTCCTCTTCTCCCACTCTTTATTCAGTCTGCTCCCGTTTGGGTTCTTTTCTAATTTAAATTGAGATTTAACATACGTGTGTGTAACTCAATGCAGTTTCACATATTTATACACCCCATGTGGTTACCACTCAGATCAGAGCATTTTCAGGAACAAAAAGTACAAATATCCTCAATGTTTCACAACTTGATATCATCACATAACAATACACCCTGAAGATCCCTCCATAGCAGTATATTGGGATCTTCCTTATTTCCTTTCAGCTGAGTAGTGCTTCACTTTGTAGCTGTGCCTTCATTTATCAGTATTCTGCTGATGGATACTTAGATCGAGTCCAATCTTTTGTCATTACAAATAGTGCTTCAACAAAGTGTGTAGTACAGATATCATTTTCTATTTCTGCCAATGTACGGTATGCGTGGTACAGATTCTTAGAAGTGGGATGAATTGCTGGGCCAAAGGTTAAGTGCATTTGTTGTTTGGCTAGATATTGTCAAACTCTTTTCTATGCAGGTTGTACAATTTGCATTCCCACCAGCACTATATATGAGCAACTGCTTACCCACAGATTTGCTAATATAGGTTAATAAACTTTTGATTTTTATATGCATATATTTTTCCTCTTTTTATTTTCTTGCAGCTTAATTAAGATATAATTGACATGCAATATGGTGCACACAATTTGATGAGTTTTGCTATCTACTCTAATAAAAGAGTAATATGGAAATGAACCATCTCTCTGAGACACTTAAGCCACGCCCACCAGCCAAGCCATGCCCACCAGCCAATCAGAGCGGCTGTATGCAAATTAACCCGGCCAAGATGGAGGCCCACAGCCACGGAGCGAGCAGCAGTGGCTGCGGACCGGGGGACCAGGGGGCATGGAGAGCCAGACCCATCCGGGAATCCCCAGCCTCTGCCTTGGCCTAGGCCCGGCTGGGGCAATGGCTGCTGATAAGGGGATGAGGGGACGTGAGCCATCGGGACCCCGCAGGCGGCACCCAGCAAGGCCTGCTTTGCCCATCCCCGTGGTGTGGAGCAGACAGGCCTGGCAGAGAGCAGAGAACCACATGGAGTGGGTCTAAGCCATCAGTAGCCCATCTCCTGAGGGCTCCTGAATTGGATAAAGTGCAGGTCCAGGTAAGGGACTTCCCTGCTTGCCCTCCCCCTCTCCCACCCCCACCTACCCGTGCACAAATTCATGCACCGGGCCCCTAGTATATATATAACCATGAAACCGTCTCTCCAATCAAGATAACGAATACATCCCTCTGACCTCAAAATGTTCTCATGCTCTCTAACTAACCTAACTTTTTTTCTCTAATCCCATCTCCAAACATGAGAGGTTTCAACAATTATACTTTCTTGGGGTATCAGGAAATACCAGCATGAGGGAGTAAATTAAGAGGAAAGACCCGGCCAGTGTGGCTCAGTGGTTGAGCATTGACCCAAGAACCAGTCACAGTTCCATTCCAGGTCAGGGCACATGCTTGGGTTGCAAGCTCATTCCCCTAGGAAATGTACAAGAGGCAGCCGACCAATAATTCTCTGTCATCATTGATGTTTCTATCTCTCTCTCCCTCTCCCTTCCTCTCTCTGAAATCAATAAAATGTATTTAAAAATTGTTTTAATTAAGAGAGAAGAAAACAGATAATGAATCCAGGAGGGAGAAAGCCATTCTTGGCAGGAGAGTAAAGGGAAACTCAGCCTCTGGCCTGCCACAATCCAGGCTGATGGCACCAGCATCAAGGGCCACCAGTTTGAACTTGGCACTGGCCATAAGGCTCTAGGACAGATGAAGAAGATAAACCAATACAAAAGTTGATGCATCAAAAATTTGGAGTGGACATTTAGAGACTTAGAGAATCTGTGGCTTAAAACCAAGTAGATGAAAGGAAAATTATATTTTATAAGAAAAGAAAAGTTATGATATGCCTCATGGCTCAAGTATGAATAGCATTTACATAGTAACTGCGATGTAAATAAAGAACTTGATCTAACCAAAATGATGATGAGGTTCTCTCAGTGGGTGGCAGCATGGGAGGGACAGAGTATGTGGAAGGGGTGAAGGGAGGCTGACTCTTTACCTTCCCACAGGGAAAACTGAAGGACCATTCTTACAGCTGAAGGATCAAGGAGGAGCAATGGCAGCTTGTTCTGATAATTCCTGTAGAGCCTTCTTGGCCTGGGTGATGTGTTCATGTGTCATCCTCCTATCGGCTCTCTTTCAGGCAATTTTGTGCATACCTCTATTAGGGCATGTGTATCATTTAAATATTTGACCAGCATCATTTTTTACTTCTCTGTATGCCCAAGAGACTGTGAACTTCTTTTGAGGGGTGGGGTGGGGGGGCATTATTTTATAACCCCTTGGTCTGACACTCAGAAAATGTTGAAGTAATAAACAATCCTATAAACATTGCAAAAACAAACATTACAGCATCTTGGTAAAATTAAGAGGAATTTAAAGAGTCTGTTAGAACCAGACTCTTCTAATAAGATAAAAATCAAATCACAATTGATGCCAGGACAAGAATGGGAACGAGGTTCTTGCAATATCTTCAGAAAGTGAATTTTCAGAGACTCGCACGGGAGGACAGAATATGGAAGAAGGCTGTATTTATGTAAAGTTACATTTCTTGGGTCCTAAAGCCCCTTATGCCAGTCCTGGAAGAGGAGCAGTTGGGAGTTCAGAGTCAGAAACAGGCCAGCATGCAGTGTCTGTTCCATGTTGCCACCAGGTGTGGCTCAGCGTGCAGGCCAGATTCAAGTCCATCAATCCGTGTGTGGAGTCCAACATGCCTGGGCACCATGTGGGCACAAGGGAGCAGGAGTCCCAGAGGGCTGGCACCTGAGAGAGAGAAGGGCCCAACTTCCTTTGTTTGGAAGTTTAAATATTTAGGTAACCCTGAACTTGCAGTGCCCATGCCCATCCTGGCCAATGAC
>PVJC01016291.1:0-33895 GCA_004026665.1 Murina feae | reverse complement strand
CTCTTTTTTCCCCCATAGCTCCCCTCCTCCCAGTTCCCACTCCACCTTCTGTCCTTGCCCCCCCACTGTCCTCATCCATAGGTGTACGATTATTGTCCATTCTCTTCATGCACCCCCAACTCCCTTAACCCCCGAAAATTGTCAGTCCACTCCCTTTCTATGCCTCCGATTCTATTCTGTTCATCAGTTTATTCTGTTCATCAGATTTTTTATTCACTTGATTCTTAGATTCACTTGTTGATAGATATGTATTTATTGTTCATAATTTTTACTTTCCTTTTTCTTCTTCTTCTCAAAGGATACCTTTCAGCATTTCATATAATACTGATTGGGTGGTGATGAACTCTTTTAGCTTTTTCTTGTCTGTGAAGCTCTTTATCCGACCTTCAATTCTGAATGATAGCTTTGCTGGGTAAAGTAATTTTGGCTGTAGGTTCTTGCTATTCATCACTTTGAATATTTCTTGCCACTCCCTTCTGGCCTGCAAAATTTCTGTTGAGAAATCAGCTGACAGTCGTATGGGTTCCCCCTTGTAGGTAACTAATTGCTTTTCTCTTGCAGCTTTTAAGATTCTTTCCTTGTCTTTTGCTCTTGGCATTTTAATTATGATGTGTCTTGGTGTGGTCTTCCTTTGGTTCCTTTTGTTTGGGGTTCTCTGCACTTCCTGGACTTGGAAGTCTATTTCTTTCACCAGGTGGGAGAAGTTTTCTGTCATTATTTCTTCAAATAGGTTTTCAATATCTTGCTCTTTCTCTTCTTCTGGCATCCCTATAATTCTGATGTTTATACACTTGAAGTTGTCCCAGAGACTTCTTACACTATCTTCATACTTTTTGATCCTTCCTCTTTTTTCTTTTTTCTTTTGGCTTTCCCGGCTGGGTGGGTTTTACTTCTTCATATTTCATATCTTTGACTTGATTCTTGCGATCCTCTTGTCTGCTGTTGGATCTCTGTATATTATTCTTTATTTCAGTTAGTGTATGCTTAATTTCTAGTTGGTCCTTTATCATATCCTTGAGGGTCTCATTAGATTTATTGAGAGTCTCACTAAATTTATCGGCAGTCTCTAGAAAATTCTTGAAAAACCTAATAACCGTGGTTTTGAACTCTATATCCTGTCGTTTTCTTTCCTCCATTCCTGTCATTTGTGACCTGTTTCTTTGTCTCCTCATTTTGGCTGCTTCCCTTTCTGAGTTAGGTGATCACTGAGAGGAATTAACCTCTAAGCCACTTGGTTATGAGAGTCAGCTGTGTCTACAGTGGGAGAACTTCTGTGCTGGAGACACCCTTATGGGGCAAGAGTTGTTTCAGTGGGGCTTTTGTGCTCACTGTGTCTGCCCCGAGTGTGTTCCTTGTGGATCTGAGTTTTATTTAGGATGGTCCCACTCTGGCCACTGGGAGAGGCTGGCTCTTGTATCTTTAAGGAGGTGTTGATTTAGACTTTGCCTTAGGCTACTCATCCTTTAATATGCAAAAACCTCTGAGGCAGCTTGGGAGGGGTGGGGCTTCGGGGAGTCTACCGGGCAGAGCAAATAGCTATGGCTGCTTCTCAGCCCTGTGCTGAGAGACACCAGGTCTCTGTGTCCCGCGGTAATTGCTGCAAGCAACGCTGAGAGAAACCTGCTTTGGATTTCCTCCCGGTGCTAGTCAGTCCCCCTTCTCCAGGTGTCTGGGTCCTCAGAAACTCACCTGGAACTGGAGTTCAGAGCGGCTGGGGGCCTGTGGCTCCTTCTGGTTTGAAAAAGATCCACGTCCTCCGGTGCCAGCCCTCTCCCCAAGCCCTGTGCACGTGCCTCCATACCTCTGTACTTTGCTTCCGCCACTCCTCTGAGTCTCAGACTCTTTCTCGTTGTAGAATTTTCACTCAGCCAGCCTTCCTGTGGGTGTGAGTGGTGTCCGTGTTTTCTTTTCGTGGTTATTCTGAAATAGTTGTTCACGGCTGCATTTACGGTGTTTACCTTATGCCGCCATCTTGCTGTCTGTAAGAATTCCTTCTTTTTTACAGCAGCATAGTATTCCATTGTGTAGATGTACCACCGTTTTCTAATCCATTCATCTGCTCATGGGCACTTAGGCTGTTTCCAAATCTTAGCTATGGTGAATTGTGCTGCTATGAACATAGGGATGCATATATCCTTTTTGAATGATGTTTCTGGCTTCTTGGGATATATTTCTAGAAATGGGATCACTGGGTCAAATGGCAGTTCCATTTTTAAATTTTTGAGGAAACACCATACTGTCTTCCATAGTGGTTGCACCAGTCTGTATTCCCACCAGCAGTGCACAAGGGTTCTTTTTTCTCCGCATCCTCTCCAGCACTTGTTGTTGTTAATTTGTTAATGATAGCCATTCTTACAGGTATGAGATGGTACCTCATTGTCGTTTTGATTTGCATCTCTCGGATGAGTAGTGACTTTGAGCATGTTTTCATATGTCTCTTGGCTTTCTGAATGTCCTCTTGTGAAAAGTGTCTATTTAGGTCCTGCGCCCATTTTTTGATTGGATTGTTTATCTTCCTTTTGTTAAGTTGTATGAGTTCCCTATATATGTAGATTACTAAATTCTTTGAGTTCTTAAATATTCTAGTATAAATACTTGTCATATGTATTGAAAATACATGTATATGACTAGCACTTCGAAAAGTCTATCATTTCCTCCCTTAAATTACCTTGGCGTCTTTGTAAAAAAATCAGTTGTCTGTATTAATACTACATTGTCTTGATATCTATAGCTTTAGGGTAAGTCTTAAAATTAGGTAGTGTAAACCCTCCCATTTTGCTCTTCTATTTCAAAATTGTTGTAGTTATTACAGATATTTTGTATTTCTATATACATTTTAGAATCAGCTTGTTGATTTATATATTTTTAAAACCTGCTGGAACTTGTATTAGGATTGCATTGGTTTTATAGATCAATTTGGGAAGAACTAATATGAAAATAATATCTTCCGATCCCATAACATAATATTTTTCTCCATTTACTTAGGTCTCCTTTATTCATCTCAGCAACATTTTGCAGTTTTCATTGTTTAGATGTTGTGTATATTTCTCAAAATTTCTCCTAAAATATTTCATGTCTTTTGATGCTACTGTCAATGGTACTGTTTTCATAATTTCAATTACCAACTGCTGTTGCTAGTTCAGTGGATCTTTTAATATGACTTTCTGCTAAAATTGTCCTTTATTTTAGTCTTTAACAGCAGCCAAGGGCAAAGGGTATGTGCTATCCAGAAACATTCTTGAACCTATCTGGTGAAATTCATGAAAAGTGTGTATGTATGGAAATGCCTAAGAAATGGCTTCCCCAATAGTGAGTCCTCAACTAGAAGCCAGTTATGGTAATTTAGTCATCCTAAAGACCCACATTCAGTTAGTATAACTTTGTGGAAAGAGAATGTAAAGGTTTTTGAATAGTTGTTTGCAAACTTGGGGGAAAGAGAAGAAAGAAGTTCTTCCCCTAAGCTTCTCAGAATCTCCTGGGCAATTTCTCAGAATCACCAGAGATTCTGATATTTAATCCTCAGGCAACTATGCTGCCTCTTGTTCCCACTCTTATGATCTCTATGAACTCAGGCCAAATTATTGATGGAAGTGGATCTCTCAGTGTGTGGGGGTAGAAAGTAGTTCTGAATGGCATAGGGTTATTGTCAACATAAGCACTTTGTGTGAGATCATGAAGAAAAGTCATTTGAACCTGTAATTCCTGCTCTAATGCTGTTATTGTCCCACAATTTGGAACTAGTTCTGGTGGGAGTGCTTAAATCCCTTGTTAAAATGGAAATGCCTGGGAAGTGATAACCTAAGTAAGTCATTATCAAATGGTAACACATGAACCAACAAGTAATATTTGAAGGAACCATCACCACCTTGGAAATAGTCTATAGTACCCTGTGGGTAGGGTTTGGAGATTTTTTTTTTAATGGGAAGGGCATTAAAAAAGTGGGGACATTGAGGAAAACTGGAGCATTCATGCATTACAGATAAAATTCAAAATACACCCACTAAGCCCTGACCAGTTTGGCTCAGTGGATAGAGCATCGGCCTGCAGACTGAAGGGTCCCAGGTTCGATTCCAGTCAAGGACATGTACCTTGGTTGCGGGCACCTCCCCAGTAGGGGGAGTGCAGGAGGCAGCTGATCGATGTTTCTCATCAATGTTTCTAACTCTCTATCCCTCTCCCTTCCACTCTGTAAAAAATCAATAAAATATATTCAAACAAACAAACAAACAAAATATACCCAGTAAGAGAAAATAGCAAAGACCAGTTAAAAAACTAAAAACCTACCACCTGCCTCCTTTCTACTTGTGGAGCCCAAGTAGTTGACTAAGCCATTACCTATTAGCTGGACCTGTGGGGCTGGATCTGCCTACTAATTAGAGAAATACAAGGATATTCATGCAGACTGTCCATAGATTCTGTGTTAGTCTAGCAAACTTCTGTTCATCCTTCTAAGCTCCTCTCAATAGCACTTCCTCTGTGAAAAACCATCCTCAGTTTTCTACATTAAGAGCTATACCTCTTTCCTGCTCACACAGAATTTTATTCATAACTCAATTTGCACTTCATTGAATAATTATTTTGTTTGCATGTCTCTCCCCTGCTATTCTGGGAACAGATTGCTTCTATGATCAATTTTTACCTTAGACTTTGTCCCTGAGCTTGATTCTTCTTAAATCCAACTGTCTTTACTGACATCTCATTTGGATCCATTGAAGGGACCTCAAACTCAAAATATGCAAGGCTGAACCTATATCTCTTTGTTTTTTAGGGTTTGCTCTCTCTTGGTGAATAGCTTTTCTGTTTCTCTTGCTGGCCAAGCCAAAAATGTACAGTTATCCTTGATACCCATGTCTCTGTCATTCTCCGCACCCACATTACTCTATGATTTTTCTTCATAAATACTTCTAGAATCTCATCATGTTCATCCATTCTTGCTGGCATCACCCTAGACCAAACTTGCAGCATCATCTCTCTTGCACTCTTGCAATACCCTGGTAGTGACCTCCTACATGTATTCTGGCCTGCCTAAAAACAATTTCCCCACTGCAGCTAGTGTGATCTCTGAAAAATGCAAATATGATCCATCAATGCTCTGCTTATAAACCTTTAATGTGTTCCTTTTCTCTTGGGGTAAAGACTCAAATCTCTAACATCACCTACAAATCCCCAATCTCAGGTGGCCCTCCCCCGCCACCCCCAGCAGCCTCTTCTCACTTTCTACACTCTAGCTGCACTGGCCTCTTTTCCTTTAATGCCTTCTCTTTCTTAACTTTTTATTTTTAAATAATTTTTGACATGCAAAAAATGAAAAAATAGTACAAAGATTTCCTGTACACCCTTCACCCTGTTTCCCTAAATGTCAACATATTACATAACTGGAGTATAATTATCAGAAAGAGGAAATTCACAATAATATGCAATACCATTACATAATCTACAGGTCTTACTTGAATGTAATGTTTGGTTTAGGTTGCTTGTGGGTGTCCTGTTTCCTTAGTTTCTAATCTGGAGGGTTCCTTTTTTTCCATTGCTATTCATGACCTTGACAATCTTGAACACAGGCTACATAGCATAATTCTCAGTTTGGATTTGTCTGATGTTTTCTCATGTTTAAATTCAGGTTATTCATAATATGGCAAGAATATCACAGGAAGCAATGTTATATCTTTCTCAGTGTATCACATCAGGAGGTGCATGACACTAATATCTCATTATTGATGAGGTTAACTTTAGCCCTTGATTAAGATAATGTCTGTCAAGTTTCTCCATTGCAAATTTAATCTTTATTGGGGGTGGGGGGTATGAATGGAATAGGAGATATTTTCAATTTATGTAAGCATTCTATTTCTCATCATACACTTATCCATCAATTTTATCATCAACTAGAGGCCCAGAGCATTAAAATTCATGCACTCGAGGGATCCCTCAGCCTGGCCTGCACCCTCTTGCAGTCTGGGAGCCCTTAGGGGATGTCCGACTAACAGCTTAGGCCAGCACTCCAATGGGAGTGGGCCTAAGCTGCAGTCTGGCCTCCCTCTGTGGGAGGTGACCAGTGGGCCTATCAGGGGGGATGGTGCCAGCTGTCAAGCAGTCGGCTCCACCCCTCAAGGGTTGATCTCAATTTCATGCAGGTTGTTTTATTCTGCCTTTGTTTCTTACAAAGGTAAAAATACATGTGCATCCATTTTTCATGTGTGAACTATCATAGCTCCATAGTCTCTTATAAGGAATTATTTAAACTTTTTACACTGAATTGTGCATGTGTGTGTGTGTGTGTGTGTTGTGGAGGGTGGGGTGTGTAACTGGGTGCAAAGAGTTCTATAAAATATATTGTTCTCTGAGCCCTGATTGCTTGTAATAAGTTTTGTGGGTTTGTTGTTTTTTCCATTCAGGTCATGGCAGGTGGCATATATAAAAGTTTGTATGAACTCTTAGAATCAATTCCATAGTCTCTTTGAATAGGATTCTCACTGAGCATATTTAATGTTCAATTTGAAAACTTGGAGTGCCAAGGTTTCTGATACTTGAAGACAGAATGCAGGAGCTATAAGAGAAGACAGGCAGTTTGAGAATGATGTCCCAGGTTCTCATTCTGGTTTATTTTCACAAGAAAGTTGCTTAGATTCTCAAGTGGATGTAAAGAAACAGAGAAAATGCTCCTAATAGGTGAGAGTAGCTGAGCACATCTGCAAACCAGCCCAAAGACCACACAGATCTTGGGGTTTGCAATCATCTGAGTCTGTTGAATTTTAGAAAGGAATATAAAGAATATTACTGGAAAAAGATTAATTTATTGGGGGAAAAGCCCTGAGATAAGCAAGGTTTCCCTCTAACTTCTCTCTTTATACTAAATTTGGAATGTTATCTTCCTATAAATAACCACAGGTGTTAGGAACTATGAAGGGTCTAAGATTTACTCTACTTGCAAGCTGCCATGTTTCATGAGTGCTGCCAGGAGACATGAGACTCCTGGGTCAGAGAAAAAGACTTTCTATTTATTACTCACAGCAGTAATAGTAGCTAGTATATCAGAATTTTTTCACCATAAGCATCAATTATCACAAGGTTATGACAGCTATATATGCAGTGGTTTGCATTAGATGAGAGAAACCCTGTGCTTACAGAGCCCATCTCTTTTATAATGGACACTAAATGCACCTACTGTGCTGTGGAGACATTATCTTTATTATACTGGAGAGTAAGTATGCCTACCTTTGCTTCAGAGAAAGATACTGTCTCTACTTTCCAAGGTGACAGGCAAACTTGATCTCTATACTTTGAGCTATTTCCTACAAGCATCCTTCAAAATAGATCCAGAGACATTGAAGCATGCAATAGACTGACGTTTCAGAGATTAACCAAAGAATTTATATGCATATACACATAGCCCATGGAAAGACAACAGTGTAGGGAAGGCCTGAGGAGGGGGTGGGAGCGAGGTGGAGGGAGTCCATTGGGGGGAAAAGGGATACATCTGTAATAGTTTCAACAATAAAGATACATTTTTAAAAAGACATTTGGGACAAATGGCAGTCAGTGCATTGATCACAAGACATGCACAAACACAAGAAAGCCATGAAGAATTTTATTCCAATAGAATATTTATTTATTTCCCCTACTGTGTGTGTATATCTGAATGTCCTTCATCTCTTTCTTACCCCTATATACACTTACACAGCCCCCAAAATTTTGAGTTTGTTTTCTGCTCAAAATCCTTAGGACACTTATCTGTGATGTAGTGGGGCAATATCTACTTATATGCATCCCAGGCAAGTGTCAATTGGTATAAATGCCTAGGAATGAAGTCACATGGGTGTGTAGGTAGATAGAAGGAGCCTCCACCACTCCTGATTTCTCATTTCCATAGTGACTAGTGAGAATGTGTTACCACATTCCTGAAACATAGTAAACACTCAGTAGATGTTAGCTATTGTAACAGTCAAAATTGCTAGGCTTTAGATGCAGTAACAAATTATCTCAAAATATCAGAGAGTCAGGACACAAGCTGACAGGCTAGCCATTGTCTGAAACATTGCTGGTCCCTGTGGAGAGAAAAGAACTCTTTGGAGAGACTAGAGCAGGCTATTAAATGCTCTGGTCCGGAAGTCACACACATCACTTCAGTACACAGCTCACTAGCCAGATCTGGTGACCTGGCTTCACAAGGCAGCCAAGCAGTACAATGCTACCATGTGCCCTGAAGGGACAGAATATTTGGGGAACACCATAACATTATCATATGTTTTATTATTATTATTAAAAATCATTATAAAAACATATCTTCTGGCAGAGGACACCATCACTGTCTATTCAGTATACTTGTTTTTTTGTAATAGAATCCCAATTTTGTTCAAGTCTCCCTCCTTTCCCCCCATAGTCACAGGGGAACATGACTGACACTTTCAACACCAGGGTGGGGCTGATTGGTCAAGGGGTACTGCCATCTCCCTTGCTGGTGGCTGATTTAGAAATGAGCACATGGAATTCAGGTCAATGGCTTCCAAATAGGGAGTTTAAGTTCTTGAGGGCTTAGGGAAAATTTATTTCTCAGTCTTCTTAAAGAGCTTCCAGAAGTGACTTTTTCTTTCTTCTTGTGGATGTTATTGTCAAGCACAGACAGGAGGCCTGGAACCAGCTTGAGAATGAAGCTTGGAAAAAAGACTCACAGAAAAACAGACCTAAAGCCACTGGACTGAGAGTGACTCCTAAAAACCTCTGGACTTCCCTCTGTGGAACCTCACTATTGAGGCCAACAGGATGAGGATTTTTGTTATTTTGAGCTGAGAGCAACTTAACCAATCTACTATCTGCCTATTAGCTAAAGGGTAATATGGAGTGGGAGAAGGAAAGAGTTGGGACAACTAGCATCACAGGGGACAAGAACACAGCAGTAGGAACAATCAGAAAGTGTGCATCAGCAAGCCCAAAACCTAGCGTGAGCCCTGTCAACATAGGCACTTTGCTGGCCCACCCTGCAACTGTAGTCTTAATCCCTTAGGAAGATCTATTACAATGTCTGGAAGAAACTGCTATTCTTAAAACCCAGGATTAACCCCAGATTCTGGTCTTCAGCACAGATTTCCTATGAGACTTTTTCTTCTTCTTCTTCTTCTTTTTTTTTTTTTTTTTAGCTCTCTTGAGGGATGTGCCTGAAGGGTTTAACTGCAATTTCCAGGAGCAGGTCATAAGGCAGTCCTGTAACTTGACTGCAAACTTTCTGTTGTGTCGGCTGAGCTCCTACATGCAGACCTATCCAAGCATCATAGGGGAGGCCTTTCCATTTCCACAGATTCAGGTCCAGAACATCCTTGGATGCTTCAAATACACTTTATGTCATGGCTAAGCAAGCCTGTTGGTTTAATTTTCTGGAGTTGAGTTTCTGTAAGCCTTTTCTTACATCATCTTTTCCAAGGCTTATCAGGTTAGGGTCAGAAGGCATGTCTTAGATCAGCATCCCCAGCAGGAAAGGGCTCAACCAGTCTGTACTGCATGGCTGATCTTTTATTTCCTTTGGTGTTCTAGTTCATAGAGAAGCAGAGAATGACTTGTTTTTCATCCTGCCATGTTAAATACAATTCTGGTTTAGAGTCAGGCAAGTTTTTATAAGGAGGATAAAGGAGCTGTTTTTAATAAACAGGGGTGGAATGATGAACATCTCTGCAGTAGCTCAGTGATAGAACAAAACGCCAGGAACTCCAGCTCTGTTAAAAAGTATTGTCTGCTGCATAATCAACAACTTAGCGGTTTGCTGTCTCACCCAGGAATAGAACTGGAGGAAACAGGCTTAAATTGAGGCACATGGGCTTTGAGTTAGATTTGGCTTGAAAGAAGTTTAAGAAACTTTCAAAACAGCATAGATTGTGTTGGCTTGAGGTCTATCTCCTGCAGTTGTAGCGAGTGTCAGTGAGGGGAGTGGCCCACTCAAGGACACTCACCAGTTTTGTGGGATCTGGAAGAATCACTAGATCAATTTTGCAGCAGGTAGGGATGGCTTTTTCAAGGTCACTCAGGTGGTCTTGTGCTGGCAAAAAAAGCTTATGTTTACTCTCTGAAGCAAACAGGTAAGGTAACAAGACCCTTGAAATGCTAAGCAGAAGGTCTTCCTGAGGTTTCCTTTTTTCCTTTCTTCACTAGCTAATTTCTATGTATCTGTCATGACTTAGTCCTTTGTAGGTGTCCCCTGGCACCTCTGTTTTCATGTCTCGGCTTCAGCGCTGGCACAAGGCACCGTTGGAGGCACTTGAGCTGGGCCCCTAGCGCATCTGGAAGTCAGATGTTGTGAGATTAGCTTTGGAGGCACACCTGAGAGGCTCCACTGATGGCAGGTGGCAGAAAACAAGGTGAGCCAGCCTGGGGATCCTGGGAATTTCTTAGGAAGGAAACAAAGGGCAAAGGCAGTTCTTCTCAGCCAGGCAGTGGGGTTGGCCCACAGGGGCTTACAGTCTCTTGGGAAAAACAAAATAGAAAAATGTGTCAGACCTCCTCAGCCTTTACCTCGGTGACCACGAATAATGAATACTTCCTTAGTTATCTCAAATTCAAAGCTGTCTCCTAGAACATGCTTTTAAAAAAATTAAAAGAACTTTCTACCTAGTGTCTGGCTCAGGGCCTAAGGAGCTCAGGAAAAGTTTGTTGCAAAAAATGGTGAAATGCTTATGATGGTGCACAAAGGGACCATCCCAGCATCCATAGGCTGATGACAACATTGACCACAGCCTCCTTCCAATTAATGCCTCCTTGGCGTTGAGAGGACAATGACTGAAACTTTCATTGATAAGTAAATCAATAGTTAATATTTATTAACCACTTACCATGTTTGAAGTATTGTTCTAAGTTCTTGACAACAATCCTCAGATTGTTCTCTTTTTACCTCCAGTTTATAGGTGAGGAACAGAGAGGTTAAAAAACTGGCCCAAAGTAACACAGTTTTGAACCCAAGCAGGCTGACTCTGTAACCTTGAGAGGATGGAGAAACAAGTAAACTTTATTGTTAAACTAGAAACAGGCTGCAGCCAACAGGAGGCTAGGTGAGACAGAGCGGGCAAAAATCAAGTTGACAAAAGATGAAGATTTACTATCAGTTTCAATAGCCAAAAAAAATTGTAACCTTGTACAAATTAAATTTGATTTAACTTCTGGTGCAGAGGGATAAGTTATTCACACTCAAAGTTTATAATGCATTCTCCAAATTGGTCTATGTCAGGTGCCTCTCCTATTATTTATTTACTTATGTAACTTTCTCCCCATACCTTGGGAAGGACTTGACCTTGGGCAAGGCAGCTCTGTGCAGCATAAGGGATCCCCAAAAGGGTTGTCAGCTGAAGGCTTTCTGCTGACTGTATTCCCAAGCAGCAGGGACAAGTTCTCCGAGGAAGGGGATCTGGGCAGTGCATTTTCATGTCCATCAAAGTGACAAAATGCAGCTATAAGTTCAAATTGTCTGTTGATTCTATCAACTTTTCTAGGTAAATGTTTTCATTGTTTGTAAACAATGAGTTTCAGCTCTTCCTATCTTATTCTTAGATCTTCTTTTCTTTCTTTATGGTGTTAGTGAGAAACTCCAGTGCTATGTTCAGTAGCAACAGTGACTGGTTATATTTTCATTATTAGTAGTATTTAAATGAATACAAGAAAAATTTCTTCATTAAGTGGGGGGAAAAAAAGTTGCCTGTGCCAAAAGAGGCAGCAGCATAAAGGAAATAGGTACATGGCCTCCTACAACAGCTGCTTTGAAGGAGATAAAGAACTTCTGTTAAGCTAGTTCTACCCTACCTATATTTTCCACTTTTATTAGAATATTCAGTTAGCTATTCCTCTTGGTATCCAAACTATTGTTTACTTTCAAGGTATTAAAGAAGGTTTAATCAATTATTCAAAATAAGGAGTGGAGGATGAAATATAGGTAAAGAATCACATCTGTATTTAGGGAAAAAATTCAATTAACACCTGTTTAGTTCAGATGTTTGAGACATGCACAGTGTTATATATAGTATCAAAGAATATTTTAGCCTCTAAGAATTTTTCCAAATGACTATTTTATTTATTTATTTTTTTGCCAATCCATCCTGGTGTGTGTGTGTATTCTAAAGGCTGAGGAAGAATCTAGAACCTGTTTTAAAGTTTTGTTAAAACTCCTGCTTGCCACAGTTTGATTTCTTTCAGACTTTGTACATCTTCCATGATTAAATATAATTCTATGATAATATTCATGGCCAAGTGTATTTCTATTTAGAAGCAGGAGAATAGAGAGGTTGTCTTCTAGAATTTCTTTAATTACACACACAACTCACATATGGCTATCTCTGGTCCACCTTATTTGTCTCTCTTTTCAAAAATCTTGTCCATATTCCCCTGGCCTGAGTTTTTATTCTTCTAATATGCTCAGACTATAATGACTTAAGCAATAAAAAATAGTAGCAATAATATGTATTCTTTATTTATAGGGCAACTTTCTTTTACAGATTCTAAACTTCAGACTAGGGAGTGAGAATATCACCTTCTAAATATTTGCGGGTTTGATCTAGGTTTCTTGGTTGAAGTCATTTAATATGGATGGAAATACTTAGCATAACTCTCAAGGTTATAGTTTTATAAGAGCCACTTGTTATTTTCCTTTGTTACATAATTCCATTTCATTCCTGCCTGCCCCTCCCCCCCAATTAGGCATTCCAGACTTGTGGAATATCAGACATTAAAGAACTCAACTTTTTGAACTGAGCACATTGTCTGAGCACTGCCTTACATCTCCTCTCAGAGCAAGCAATACTTTTATTTCAGCAAAAGTTATCTTAATTACATGTTTTTGATCTTGGAACATTTGGGGTAGAATCAGGTTAGGAAATCCCATGTTGCTACACTCTTGCATATATTGATGAACCTCATGGAACACCAGCAATGTCTGCCTCCCTCCCCTTCTCTGTGCCACTAATTTCATTTCTTCTTATTCCCCGACAGACTCCAGCTGAGACAATGTCCATATCTGTCTTGCATATCTCCACCCATCCTCACCCATATACCAGTCAATAAAAGCATTTATGAAGCATCTACAATGTGCAGAGGGAATTCTGTGTTTCATTCTCCACTCTGCCAATTCCTTGATTAAAAGAATAGCTCAGAATATCTTTTTAGAAAGTGTTCTCTACTTAATGCCACCGTCTTCAATGTCTCCATTCAACATGTGTCCTCTAGTGAGCACAGCTTGGGCACAGCCTGAGATAGTGTCACTCAGGCTTTTTGACCATTACCCACAGGAAGGAATAAATGTGACTGACACAGTAATCCTGTACATGTACACACACATACACACACACACACACAAAACTCATAAATGAAATGTGAGTTTTAACTAAAATAAATGTTTCATGAAAGCAATTCTTACTGTTAGATACACTTGATTATTTTTAATTCTAATCCTATCTCATAAAACAAAAATGCTCATTTTTGCCCACAGAATTGATTTCATGACCAGCATTTTTAAAAACTCTAAGGGACCTAGGTATTTAGGAAGCATAGAAGTTAGTTAGAGGTTATAAAGGATGAACCTATAATTCAAACAGAAGGTGGCTTTAGAGTGTTCACAAAGTATTGTCAGATTGTCAAAGTAAGATTGGTCCAAATAAGGTATTTGTAAACAAATGCTGTTTGACCAGATCCTCTGAGTTTCTAAGAACTAATTCATTCCTTAAAACAAACTTTAAAAAATTTATTTTGAGCATTAAGTCTGATCTAGACTTCAAATATACAAAAAATGGATAAGATTCTTACCTACCAGGAGATCATGGTTTAATAGCGAACACAGAGAGGTGACACAGTAATCATGGCCCAGTGTTCTAAGGACTATTACTGAGACCCACAGGGGCTTCTGTGGGAGTAGCAAGGGGGTCCCTCATTCAGAAAGGGTTGTGCAGACTTCCTGGAGCTGGTGACTCCTGGAAGAGGCTGAATGGGGGTGACACCTCTCTAGACCAAGAAAGTGCTCAGTACTTGTGTACAGTGGGCCTAGAACATCTTGAATCTTCAGGGCATGATGTAGAGCGCTTATGGCTGCAGTGAAGGGCACAGGTGGAGAATGATCAGAGATGAACCTCTGGAGAGAGGTGAGCAAAGGAGCTTAAATTTTCTTTAGAAACATAAAGGGAATCCATTGAGGGGTTTCTGATTTTGAGAGATTCCTGAAGAAGTGTGGAGGATGCTGGCCAAGAAGCCGGGCTGGAGCAGCAGTTCTATTTAGGAGGCTGGTGTTGAAAACCAAAGGAGAAATAGTGCAAAGGGCACTGGCCAAGGCCGTGGTAGTGGGAATGGAGAAGATGGGAGACCTCTGAAAGGCATTAAGGACACAGTAGCAGGTGGGTTAAAGCAGGTCATGTCTCCAATCACTTCTAGGATTTTGACAGGCATGACCAGTGGCCTTTGTACCATCCATGCAGACAGGAAATGCAGAGAGAGAGGACAAAGTTTGGAGAAAGAGCTCAATGATGGACACACTGAGTTTGGAGTACCTATGATGATGTAACACCCACTTGGATCAGAAGCTTGGGGAGAGATCTGACATCATGTTAGATGAAGCCAAAATCAAATATATGAAGTGGGACTAGCAGAAGAATGGCCCTAGGAAGGCTCCAAATTCAGGACAATTGCTGATTTGCTCAAGGTCAGTTATTTGGATGGCTCTAATTAGTGTGGGGCCAGTGCAAACAGCTCTCGTCCTCACTTCCTTACTGCCTTCTCTAAGCTGTAAATGCCACCAGAGATCTTATGAGTAATGGAGAGTCTCTAATGTATTTATCCCCACAGTCCTTCCTTTCAGGAACCTTCTGGAAATGGCATTGGTGCCAGGCAGAGGGCATAGCTTCAAAACAGCAGGACAAAGGTAAGGATCATTAATAGTAAAAGATCAGTTCTGAAATGTTTTCTGGGCAGGGTTCCCAAATTCCTGACAGTCCTAATATTTTTGCAAATTGGAGGGCTGTTCTAATGTCTTCCAAAGGATCATAATCTGAGTTGTGAGAGCTGTTTCTTTATGAGATTTTTAAAAATAAGTTTTTAAAAATATATTTTATTGATTTTTCACAGAGAGGAAGAGAGAGGAATAGAGAGTTAGAAACATCCATGAGGGAGAGACATCGATCAGCTGCCTCCTGCACACCACCCACTGGGGATGTGCCCGAAACCAAGGTACATGCCCTTGACCAGAATCGACCCTGGGACCCTTTAGTCTGCAGGCCAACGCTCTATCCACTGAGCCAAACCGGTTAGGGAAAAATAAGTTTTTACTGATTTTAGTGAGAGAGGAAGGGGAGGGGGAGAGAGAAACATTGACTGGCTGCCTCCTAGAATCCCCCCTATTGAGAATGGAGCCAGTGGCATGGCTGAGAATCCAACCTATGATCTCTCAGGTACATGAAATGTTGCTCAACCAATTAAGCGATACCAGTCAGGGCTCTTTACGAAATTTTAAGTCCCTCCAGATCAAGTTACTTGACTGTCTTTGTGCCAGTCCACAGCTCAGCCTTTAAGTGGAGGGCATAGGGATGGAGGAGGGTCTAGGGAAGGCAGAAGTTCAATTTCTGTTCTAGGATCTTTGGCACAGTGAAGCTTACTATTATGGGCTGAGTTGTGTGCCCCCCAAATTCATCTTTTGAAGTCCTAACTCCCAGTACCTCAGATTGTGACTGTATTTGGAGGTAGGGTCTTTTAAGAGGTGATCAAGTTTAAATGAGGTCATATGGGTGGGCCCTCATCTAGCATGAAGAGGAGATTTTGGACACATGCACACAAAGGGAAAACCATGTGAAGACACAGGGAGGGAAGAAATCAACCGTGCTGATATCTTAATCTTGGACTTCTAGTCCCCAACAGGCTAATACACTTCTCTCCTCTCATTTTTCTGATGGGGGCTTATTTACGTAAGCTTGGTGTATCCTCAAGAGGAAAAATGAAAGAGTGTAACATTCTGAGGAAAAGAAGAAAGGGCTGGAGAGAAATCAAAAGTGAACACTGCCTACCTAAACAGACACATAGCACAAGTGGATTTAACATGTTTAAAGTTATCTACTGTTTAGCAAATTACCAAGTACTCCACAAACCTTGGCAACTTGTTAGAAACTCACATTCTCTGAGGCCTTGAAGGCTTGATTAAAGAATCAGAAAAGGGGTAGGGGTGGGAGATGGCAGCAATCTGTTTGAGCAAACCTAAGCGATTCCAATGAGCTCGTGTCATTTGTGAGAAACACTGAGAGAGCGGGTGGCCCCTGTCAAGGCCAGTTGCGAGGGTGACGTGACTCTTTCCGCGGCTGTCAGTGGGCCCGCAAGGATGGTCTCCTTGACAACTGGGCCAGGAGCGCGGAGGACGCCAGCGTTCTAACACCTCGGGGCCTTTCTACCTGGAGGAGCGACTGGACGCAGCGCGGCCGCTCGGGGTCTCTAAGGTGCGCGGCGCCCTCCCGCCTCCGGGCAGCGGCGCGGCTGCGGCGGGTGAGAACCGGGAGCCGCGGAGCCCGGCGCGTGCGCGCGGGCTGAGCCGGGGGGTGGGTGGCGGCCCGGCCCGCCTGGCCCGCGCTCCGAGCCACTCAGAGCGCCCGGCGCAGACACCCGAGGCGATACAATTCATACCCGGCGCCGCCGCCTGCCGCGCCGACTCCCGCGCTCGCAGTCGGGGAGGGCGGTGCCGGGTGCGCCGGACCAGCCTCGCAGCTCGCTCCGCTCCCGCAGTCGTGGCGCCTGGGGCCCGGCAGCGCTCTGGGGCCCCTCGCCGAGAGCCGGGTGGAGCGGTGCCGCGTCGCCAAGTTTCCCCGTGAGTGCCCGCCGCGGCAGAGCCGCCCCCCGCGGGAGCCCCGTGCCAGCAGGCAGGTGGGCCGGAGGCCGGCGCGGCGCAGCTCCCCAGCGGCGCGCGGAGCAGGTGAGCGGGTCTCGGTTGGGGGCTGGGGGTGTGGAAACGCTCCGTGGCGGACCCACGGCCTGGCTCCCTCCAAAGTTTTACTCAGGACTTCGGGGGCGGGTCCCGGGGTGTGGACTGGGATGGAAGAGAGTCACTCGGACCCGCTCCTCCCGGGGGCCCGGCCTCCAGCTCTCAGGCAGCCCTGTCCCACCGGGACCTCGCTGCCAGCCGCTTCCGAGTCCGAGCACCCGGGTGCGGCCCCGTGACGGGCCACCGCCCTCCCCTACGAGCCTTTCACCCGTCAGAAGAGGGCTACTGAGAGGCCAGGCGCAAACTTCCTCTGCACACAGCGCAACCGCCTTTACAGCGCTTTAAAACGGGACGAGCGTCTGCGAGCCACGGCGTTTCCTCAGGACACCCCGGAGGCGGGCCGACTCGGGCCCCACGTGGGTGACTTGGGGCGCGCTGTCTGGCTCCGCCTGGGCACGGCGGCTCAGGAGGGGCCCAGCGCGCCCAGCCCCCTTCGGGAAAGGGTGCCCTGCGGTGGGAGGCGTGGGGTTCCCGACCCTCGGCCCTGCCCCTCGCTGTCGCCAGGGTGCCCCCCCTCGGTGGCCCGGCAGAGGGCGCCAGCGCCCGATGGTCGCGCGGGCCGGGGCGGCCGAGGGAGGGGACTCGCGCGAGCCTCCAGGTGAAGAGCGCCGGGAGTCAGCCGGAGACGCGGCCGCTCCGGGAGCCCAAGGAAGGAGGCGGGGCGTGGCGGTGGCGCTGGCGGCGGGAAGCGGCGATTCCGCCCCGCGGAGGGCTGGGGGAAGCTCGGGAAGGTGAGGAACGTCCCTCCACGCGGTGGCAACGGGGCAGGGAACGCAACACAGGGTCAAGGCTGGCGACGCTAGCGCATGGGGCGCGCGCTCTGCTCCGGGGCCGTGAGGGGTCCGTTTTACCTCGGCGGGCGGGGAGGGCTGGCCAGTCCCCGGACGCGGCTGCGGGTCTCCCGGCGGCCCGCGGGGTCCCCGCGCTGGGTAACAAAGGCGCTGCGCAGCCACTCCTCCCACCCACTTCCGTCCCGGCGCGCCCAGGCGCGCGCCGCCCGGGGGAGCCCGCCGGCCGGGGCTGCCCTCCGCCGACTTTCGGGAAGTTAACCCCGCAGCCCGCTACGCACGGAGGGGCGGCGGGACGGGGGCAGCCCGGCGTGCGTGTGTTCAGAACTGCGACGTCGCCCGTTTCCTTTCCGGGCAAGTGGCGAGAGCTGCCGTGGCCCCGGTCTCCTCCGAGTCCCAGGGTTCCTGCGCGATTTTGCGCCCCCAGCGCCGCGGGCCCAGCCGTCCCGCGGTCCACACCCCTCCCTGCAGATTCTGGAAGCGCGCGGGCTCCCCGCAGGGAGTCGAAGGCAGTCGTGTAGTCCCCGGTGACCGCCGGCAGCCCCAGGCACCCTGCGCGGAGCTCCCTCCAGCCGGCGGTAATTGCATTACAGTGAGTTAGCGGCTGGGAGGCTCTGGGCCAGGCCGCAATCTGGGTCAGGTGCGGGGTTAAGCGCTTCTGGCGCAGGCATTACAGCTCTGGTGAAGTCTGGCAGTTTATTGCCGTTGCAAGTTCCCAGGAAGGGAGAGGACAGCAGGGGAAATTCGGAGAGCCCCTTGCTTTTCACGAGTTTGGGGTAACTGTACAATCCCCGCACACGCACAGGTACTGCCCCTGAAATGGCAGGGGCAGTCTCTCCTCTCCACCACGCGCCAGACACCGCGGAGCTGGACGCAGAGGAGGAGGCGCTGGGGAAGGGAAACCCAGGGTCCTCTGCTCAGGTGTGACACATTATACCTCAGTAACAATGGATAGAATTCATTGGTTTTATCTGCCGCCACTCCCTTCTCCTGCGGGAGGGAACGTGCAGAAACTGGTTTGTCTGAAGAGCCTAAAGTAGGAGAGGATCTTACTAGGACACTTTGGAAGGCTTTTCACCTTCCGTAAACCACACAGTTTCCTCCAAAGGGGTTCTTTCTGTTACAGCGAGGAATCTGAGGTTTAAAGATGTGTATAGGATCCAGAGTCTGTCCTTCTCCAAAGAGTACTTCCTATTTGCTCACCCCAGTCTTTGCCAAGGGGTGTTCCTCCTGAGGGTATCTTTGTGGATTGCTGATTGAAGAGTCGGGGTATATGCTGTCACCCTAGGTTGGGTTTGATATTAGACATTAGGGTTAGATTGACTTTTCACATGTTGCTTGCTTTTGTTAGAGCCACTACCTCAACTAAGACAATCTTAGTTTAATGCTTAGGGTATATGAAGACAATTAAAACCCTTAGTATTACCTGACAACCGCAAAGAGGGTCAGAAATAGCTGTCCTTTATGTGGTGTCTCCTTGGCAGGTGGGCCTGGGGTTGGAACTCTCACAAGCACTGAGCTCTGTTGCCTTTCCTGCCCCAAGGGGCTGTAGTTCCCACCCTGTTAAAACTGTGTGACTTTGCCTTCTTCTCACTGTTTAAAATTAAGTGACATTTGCTTTGGAAATAAGGCCAACCTTAACTGCCTGATGAGTTAAAACTCCAAAAAACCTTTTAGGTTTCTAAGAACATGGTGTTATTCACACACTTTTATCCATTATCAAGCTCAAGTATATGGTATGGGATGTTGATATTGTCTTGCATGTACTTAAGGTGGAATGTTTAAGGAAGTATGTTGTTTAAAGTCTGGAATGACAGTCTGTGACTCAAGATGTCCTAGTGCAGTGTCATCAGTTGTGGAGGTGGCGAGGCATGGTGACAGAGGGCAAGCCTCTGAAGTCCAAACGGCTAGCTACACCATTGCCACGTGCACCATTTATAGCTCTGTCATGTTGGGCAAACTGCTCAGCCTCTCTGAGCTTCAGTTTGCTCTTCTAAGATAGAGATGATATAATAACTTCTGGTTTCAAGCTGTGTAGCTGCTCAATACATTTTCACGAATAACCATAGTGTTTATAAACGGAATCTTTTTCTTCCTCCCCTCAGCCAGGAAAGTGAAATGGTGGACCCTTGTCTCGAACTCCCTTTTCTTCTTCATTAATTTTGTGGTGTAGTGCAGTTAGTGATTCTTTCTTGTCAGAAGTGGTGGTGGTGATGGGGGCGGGTTGGCACTGATGGAAAACTTTGTCTAGTTGCCCAAGGAATTTACAAGGAACTGTAGAACTCTCCTTTGAGTTTTACAACTGTATCATTTTGTGGCCACTCCTGCAGTCATTTCTCTTTCCTTTAAATTTTAAGCCAGTATTCTAATGACCAAGATGGTAGGACTTAAAAAAAAAAACAACAACCCCAAATCAAACAAACTGGAGAAAAGGAAGCAAGTATTCTCTTTGCTTATTTACTAGCCATTTATAACACTAAAGAAAATTATCAGCTTCTGTGAAAATTATGCTGGCACAGTTTTGGTTTAAAGGTGAGCCACCAAATTGATAGCAAAGGGAGGAGTGTTTGAGATAATATTTCAAAAACATTTGCTCAAATAAGGTAAACTATGTGCTATCTGAAAATTGTTAAACTAACTTTTGGAAGGTGTCAAAAAGACACATATATTCAGTTAAGCGAAACTAGTCAACAACCAGTATAGCTATTTCATGTTTACAAAACTGGAACGCTTTTCCATTTAGCAAATACAGTTGGAAAAATGGTTTTCTTTTGATATGTAAAGTTATTTTTGAAAGACCTTTTCCACTGCTGTTTCATAATTCTTGATTTTATTTTTTGCATTTATCTTTTAAATAAGCATGGGCTAAAGTACTGCAAATGTTATAATGTCCTTAAACACCACCGAATCATGAAAGTTGTCACCAAGAAGTGCATAGCACTGGAGCACAGGGAAGGGTTGCTATTTAAAGCCTATATCAAGTGTAGCTTTCTGCCACATTGGAAAGTGATCTGGTGAGTAACCAAATGACAGTATGCAAAACCTTAGGAGAAGATCCCTGCTTTAAGGTCCCTGCTTTTGTGCGTCTCACTTCATCTGTAGGTACTAGCTGAGCTCCCACTGGGAAGAAAGCAGCTGCAGGGCATGCACCAAACCTGCCCTGGGCTGTCTCTTCCATTGTAGGAAGATGAACAGGCAGCTTGTTCAAGAGCATCTTGCATTCCCCAGCTGTTGCACAAACTTCTTCCCATATGGAAGAACTTGCCAGCTGCTGTGGCAACTGTACTTACATTTGCTGCTTTTGTGCAGTAACCAAAGAAGGTAAAAATCCAAACACCTTTGTTAAACTGTAGCCATTTTACATAGTCTATTTGTTTTTGTTATGTCAATGGTATTCTAGATACAGTCTGTCAGGGTTTAAAAATAAATGTCAGAATTAATATATGTTTCTGAATAAATTTTTTAAAGTTAACCAATATGTATAGTTTTCCCATACTTAAAACCTAGGCTGCTTTTGTATTTCATTGACTAATCAAGGAGTGGGTCTAATATTAAAATTAAGGTGTGTGTTTTTTTAAATGGCCATGTGAATCAGGTTTAGTTATATACATTTTTCTATGGCATGAAATGTATAAAAGTTAGAATGTGTGTCCAGACCTTGCCTTTTTTGTTTTCAGAAGGTTAGGTTATTTTGCGTTGGCTAGAGTTGAATGTTAGAAGGTACTTTGTCCACATCCCTTGTCTTATCCATAAGAAAACTCAAGTTTCTAAGCAGTTTTCACTTATCCAAGGTGATTTGGCTCTTGATTTAATTCCGAGAATCTTTTGCTGAGTGTGTACAGTGTTGCAGGCCTGAAGAACTCTATAGATAAGTAAGGGCTTAGGCCCAGCCCTAGAAGGACTCACAGCTGACAAACAACAAACTTAAATGGATACCACCCGAGGGCTGACACAGAGGCAGCACCTTTGTGTACACCTTTTTTGGTAATAATTTTGGGGTGTAATCTTGTCAGCTCAAATAAAGTCTGAGTTACAAGTTGACATACCAGTAAAAATCGAGGAGGAGAGTCTGGGTACAGAAAGAGAGCAGAAGCATTATGTGCTTTATCAAATTGTGAGTACCTGGACTGAAAAGAGAAGTCTTTGTGTTTTGCATGGAGACCTGGTCTCTACCTCAGCCTTCCTGCCATAACTCCCGCCCAGCTCTCTAATGTATATTGCCCTTCTAATTAGTGTGAATGAAGGTGAATAAATGATCTCTAGAAGATACAGCATAAAGCATAGTTATTGGAATTCAGTCAGCTTCAATCCCTTTGTTTTAGAAGAGGTTATAAAATAAGTCATAATCACTTGGACATATGTAAGACCCTCTGACTCTGAGTCTCAGCTAATTCTTAGAGGCTCTTGAACTGGAAACTGCTGTTGCTTCAGATCTCCAGCTACTCAGTTGCTGAGTTAGACCCACAATTTTAAACCCTTTAATCCCTTCTGTGCTCAATTCACACATTCATATATCTTTTACCTCATCTGTTTTGCACAGTGACATTTGATTTTCACAATGTTTCAGCCTTCATTGGTTTTACTGGCATTTTCATTTGAGACGCAAGAACTCTGTTAGGCTCTTGGGTTGATGGTCCTAGTGGCTCTGTTTTGCCGAAGAGGAAACTGAGGCTGGCCCTTGAGCACCTTGCCTGGGCTAGGATTAGAATGGAAGTCTGACTCAAAACTCAGCACTCTCTCAGCCAGAGTCTCGGAAGGATCAACTTAAACGAATCTAGAGAAGTTCGGTCACCTCCTTGCTGAGCTTCACTGTGCGTGCAGACTACACTGGGCTCTTTTCCTGAGATAACTGTTTATTGTACTTCTTGTGCATTTTACTTGTTCATTCATTAATCATGTTATGATTTTAAGTCTTGGCTCTCAAGTGCAACTGCCAGCTTTTCTAACACATGGACCCCTTCTTCCCATCACACAGGCATACACACAGATACACATAGAGGACCAACAATGGCTATTGGATCCATTACCCAGCCAGCACCTTTCAGAAGATGACCTTACATTTATTTCATCAAGGTGTTTATTCCTGATTAATAGTTTGGAATGCTACACAATTCTTGATGAATGTCAGCTGTAGATGGATGGTCAGAGTTTACTCTTGTCTTTTCCACAAGGGGGACAGTTGAAACATGAGCCAACACCCCTTGATTATGGTGACCATACCATCCCTTCAACATTGTGCTCAGTAGAGGTTAGAAACCTCTAAGAGGTGATTAGCTTTGGGGGTGCGGTAGGGGGCCCTCCTGTTTTTAGGGCTTTTCTAATACTCCTTGTGCAGCCATTGTCCTGTTCCGCATACACACGCTCCTGCCCCGTAATAGTTCCCCTTCCTGCCCCCTAACTTTGGCAGCTTCCTCCTCATTCTGAGACCCTCTGTTTTCCCTCTGACATGCTGCCCTTTCTGTTCCCGGTCTGTTGCTGCTCGCCCAGTCACCTCCTGGCAGTCCTTGGTTTCAAGTGTCTTACGGATGGCCGCTTTGCCTTGGATGCCCTTATCTCCATCTGTCATTGGTGTTTAATTGCTTTCCCCCCTCTCCAGCCTGCTCTTTGACACGGGGTAGATTTCCCCCCTTGCTGTTTTTTCTGTTCATTTCTGTCAGCTTTTCTTCTGGCTTATGGTGCTGTCCCTTTGTGTCTGCACTTTCCTTGCATTTCCAGAATGTGTCTTGTGTCTTTGTTTCTACCCAAGGATACCCTGCTCTTTCTTTCTCTCTTCCTTCTCACACCCCCATTTACCACTCCTATTATTTTTTTATTGAGGTACAATTGACATATAACATATATTAGTTTCAGGTGTACAGCATAATGATCTGATGATCTTTGTGTATATTGCAAAATGATTACCATAATAAGTCTAGTTAACATACATCATCACATACAGTTACAAAACTTTTTTCTTGTGATGAGAACTTTTAAGATTTGCTCTATCTACTTTCAAATACATAATGCTTCTTCCCATTTTTTGATATTGCTTCTGAAGAAGTGGATCCTTTCTGCCTTATTTGTTCTTCTCAACAATTTGCAGGTGTGATATGGAGCCAGTCCTGTTTGGCTGCCACCTGCACTGGGTATAATAATTAGGATAAATACTCTGTCACAGTTTTTATTTAGAGGAAACTTTGCTTTAAAAAAAACAGTTCTTTGGAATTGAAACTTGGATACACCAGTTTTAAAGCTGGTCAGGTCAGGGTATTTCAAAAGCCTGAACTTTGGGGAAAGGGTTTGAAATTTATTTTGGCTTTCCTTTCACATGGTAGTACCTAGAAAGTAACTGAACCATGAGATTGTTTTTGGATAACTTTTCCCTTGCAAGTGGAAATTGTATACACACAGAGCAGAATTAACATTTTCTTCTTCTTAAAAAAAATTATATTTCTGAAAGATCTTGGGAGGCAGCTTGTACTTGGTGGCCACTCTGGCTTGCATGTAAGTTAGGAGTGATTGGTTGTATTAACACTGTGCTGAGGCATTTGTTCCAGAGATTCATCTGGGGTATCTTCTATATATATCTACTCTAATAAAAGAGTAATGTGGAAATTAACCGCCTCTCCACGACACCTAAGCCATGCCCACCAGCCAGTCAGAGCGGCTGTATGCAAATTAATCCAGCCAAGATGGAGGCTGGCAGCCACAGAGTGAGCAGCAGTGACGGGTGTGGCGTGGGCGGCAGCGGGCTGTGGCTCCACAGGGCCGCCATGTCCAATCAGCCGCCACCCGGCACTAAGTGCCTGCCCTGGCCCTGTCGGGGTGCGGCGTGAACCTGTGTGACCTGGACAAAGTCCCCGAGACCCTGGAGTTCTTCGAGCTGCTGGGGCCAGACTACGAGGCCGGCTCCAAGGCGGGTGTCTTGCTCTCTGTGGAGCCTCTGGATGGGTTCCCCATCCACGGCTCTGTGGGGGCCCTGAGCTGGAGCCTGGGCTCTTTGAGCCGCCAGTGGTGATGGGGGGAAGCCTACCATACCCTGAGCCCTGGAGCGCCCCGGGCTGTCCCTCGACCAAGAAGCCATCCCTGGTACCCCCCAGGGCGGCTCAACCTTGACCGAGCCCTTGTGCCTCCTGTACCCTGCCGAGGTGAACTCCCCTGGCGGGGACGACGGGCTGGGCCCCTTGGCCTCTTTCAGCCCCTTCTTCTCAGACTGCATCCTGCTGCCACTTCTGATGTAGCTGCCACCACCCCGCCAGGTGTCCTACGATCTGTGCATGAGCTACAGGTGCACCGCTTACTCCAGCCTCTGGAAACCTGACGGGGTTTGGGAAGGGAACTCGGGGGAGGAGGGAGCGCCCTGGGACTGACACGATGTACCCTCCCTCCCATGAGAGACTGCTGAGAGACTCCAGGTCTCTCCCCAAATGAAAGGACAATGGGAAAATGCACATGGACATAAAATCCATGGGATGAGGGTCCCCACTGGGGGGCTTGGCCAGCCTGCAAACAGCCATCATCCCCTCACCCAGGCTGGCCAGGCACGCCAGCAGGTGGACATCCCCTGAGGGGTCCCAGACTGGGAGAGAACACAGGCCTGGCTGAGGGACCCCCCTGAGTGCACAAATTTTTGTGCACCGGGTCCCTAGTATATCTGTATATATAAAAAGGCTAAGAGTCCCTCTGATGGTAGTTATGATGTACACTGACCACCAGGTGATTGGCAGCTGCGGTTCTCAGGTGACATACCTCGGAAATCCCGGAAATGCACCCCAGAAACATATCCTGGAACCAGAGATGAGGGAGCCCTATTCCTCACGGAGCCGTGCAATTCCACCTTAGGCTATTGATTATGTTGTTGCTGGGACACTATCGGCTCTGAATCTGGTTTACTGTATATTTGCATTTTTAGCAACTTTGCAGAGTGCCCTCTTGCACTATGGGACCCCTTGGGGGATGTTGGAGAGCCAGTTTCAGCCCGATTCCCTCAGGCCAGGCCAGGGGACCCCACCTGCCGGGAGGACCCCATTCACTGGGCAGATGCCCTTGGAGCTGAGCAGCCAGGGAGGGACAGCTGGATGTTGGCTCCAGAGCATGTCCAGCCTGTCTTGCCCAATCCCACCTCACCGGCCACCTTCTAATTAATTCCCTTTTGATGTACATGAATCCGTGCACTGGGCCACTAGTTTCCTAATAAGGATCCTGTGTCCATGATAAAATACTGAAGAAATGTGAGGAGATCTTTGATTTAGGAATCTTTATTTTTCTTTCCAAAGCTTTGAACATGGAGGGGCACCCTCAGGGTCAGGATTGGAGCAGGTTGGCTGTTGGAAGCAGTGGGAAAGGATGTTTTCAATCTGTCTTGAACCAGAGCTGCAGGGATAACATCCGGGCCTGGTGAGGCTCCAGCCAGAATGTTTGCCATGAGTGCCATGAGATACTGGGCAATCCTACCTGGTACTTAATTGCTGCATGGAAATTTCTCTTTTTCTGAGTTCTTGTGTGTGTGTGTGTGTGTGTGTGTGTGTTAATTTACACCAAAGCCTTTTTAAAAAGATTTTTAAAAATTGATGTTTAGAGAGAGAAGATGGGAGAGAGAGAGAAAAACGTTGAAGTGAGAAAGAAACATTGATCATCTGCTTTCTGCCCACAACCTCGGCATGTGCCCTGACCAGGAATCAAACCTGTAACCTTCTGATACATGGAATGACACCCAACCAATGGAGCCACGCTGGCAGGGCTCTTCTTTTTTTAAGTTCTGAAAAAAGTGTAAAGATTTTTACCTGTGCCAAAATGGAATTTGGTTCTTGAACTTCCCAATTATGAGAGAGTTCAGTTGTCTTGCCCCAGTTAGTATAGACTGTTACTCACACAGACCAAGGATTCATTGTAGCAGCAACATTTTTTAATTGGTATTTTAGCAGGATCTTGATGTGGTCACCCAAGTTTAGTTGTCCATCTATAATAACAATAGGAAAAAGAAAAGTTGGAATTATATAAAAACAAGAGAAGAAAGTAATCACATAGACTATTCATTCATTTACCCTTTTATTTAGCAAACATTTGTTAACCACATGGTGTGTGTGTGCATGTGCATGTTTGTATTGAAAATTAGAGTGAGTCCTGTCTCATGAAGCATACAATCTAGAGATACTGGGGTTGACCACAGACCCTGAGCCATGGATGAAAGATTACTCTGACACACATTTCTGTGAAAGAGAAGGCTAAGGAACTGTTTGGCTTTAGAACAGCCTCAGTTGCCTGCCTCGTTAGGCTTTTATTGTAACAACATCTTGAACTAAAATGAACCTCTAGATGCAATCAGCAGGGTAAGTATCCTTGAGAAAGCACATGCTTCTTATGCTAAGTGAAATAAGCCAGTCAATGAAAGAAAAATACCACATGATCTCATTTATGGATAATAATGACCATTATAAATTGATAAACATAAACAGACACAGAGGCAGAACAGCATTGAACAGACTTTCAGACTACAGCTGGAAGGCTCGAAGGACTTGTATGCATGCATATGAGCATAATCAATGGACACAAGACACTGGGGGATAGGGGAGGAGGGGGAAGGTCAAGGGGAAAAAATGGAGACTTATTTAACACTCTTTGTAATACTTTAAGCAATAAAACAAAACGACAGCAACAAAAAGCAAACCCTTTACAGGTAACATTAAAAAAAAAAAAAAGAAAGAAAGAAAGAAAGCACATGCTTCTACAAGGTCAGGTTTAAAGACAACATAGAGATTCCAGCAAAACACCCAGAGGCTCTGACTTGTTTGGAAAAGTCAAGGCAGGGGCTGCCACCTTTGGCGAGGTCCCTGACCTTTTGGAGAATCCTCCTTACAGACTTTCCAACCAAGTCCCCTGCTTCCCCACATAGTGAGATACTTGTAAGCACAAAAGCATAGGAAGGTGTCACCAGTATTGTGATGGAGGCATATTCCAGGAGTGAAGAGACACAGAATGTGATGGTGGGTGCTGAGAGCAGCATCATGGATTGACTGTAACATATGCCAGGCCCTGTGCTGAGGGTTTGGCATGCTATACCTCTTTTAATCAGCAGGATCATATAAGTGGAAGTCTTGATAGGGTAAGTACCTCAAATGAGGTAACATAATAAGTGGAACCTAGGTTGAACTCAGATCCAAAGCCATAAACCTTATGCAATAAATAAGAGAATGCATCACTATCTTTCTAGGTTTACTTTCCTGCTCTGTCCATCTCCATCCCTGAATGTAATGAAGGAAGAAGGAAGCTGGAGGGCCTTTTTGTGTAAAGGATATGCAGTGGGCATCTAGACTATGCCACTGTCATATAAAGGATATACAGTTCATTGTTGATCAATGTGCGTGTGGGGTGCTGGAACCCTGCACAGTCCAAAATCCGCCTACTAGTATAACTTGACTCCTCAGTCATCCCTCAGTATTTGAGAGAAATTGATTCTAAATCCCTCAGATATCAAATCCACTGTTGCTCTAGTCTCTTATATAAAACTAGAGGCCCGGTGCATGAAATTCATGCATGGGAGGGGGGGTGTCCCTCAACCCAGCCTGCACCCTCTCCAATCTGGGACCCCCCCCCCCAGGGGATGTCCCACTGCCTGTTTAGGCCTGATCCAGATCGGGCCTAAACAGGCAGTCAGACATCCCTCTCAATCTAGGACTGCTGGCTCTTAACCACTCACCTGTCTGCCTGCCTAATTGCCCCTAACCACTTTTGCCTGCCAGCCTGATCGCCCCCTAGCCACTCCCCTGCTGGCCTGATCACCCCCAACTGCCCTCCTCTGGTGGTCTGGTTGCCCCCAACTGCCCTCCCCTGCAGGCCTTGTCACCCCCAACTGACCATCCCTGCAGGTCTGATCTCATCCCCAACTGCTCTCCACTGCCAAACTGGTGGCCCCCAACTGCTCTTCCCTGCTGGCCTATTTGCCCCATCTGCCCTCCCCTGCCAGCTTGATCGCCCACAACTGCCCTCCCTGCCTGCCATCTTGTGGTGGCCATCTTGTGGCCATCTTTTGTCAGCCATCTTGTGATGATGTCATGTCAGGGCATCGCGCAAGGGCATTATGTGAAGGTGTGACGCCATGTAGGCTTTTATTATATAGTATGGTGTAGAGCCTGGCTGGCATGGCTCAGTGATTGAGCATCAACTTATGAACAAGGAGGTCATTGTTTTATTTCGGGTCAGTGCACATGCCCAGGTTTATAGGTTCAATCCCTAGCAGGGGACATGCAGGAGGCAGCCGATCAATGATTCTCTCTCATCATTGATGTTTTTATATCTCTTTCTCTCTCCTTTCCTCTCTGAAATCAATAAAAATATATATTAAAAATTCTTATAAAAATAAAATTGTATGTAGAACAGTGCATACAGTTGTCCTTCCATATCTGCATATTCCCACCTGCAGATCAAAAGTACTGTTTTCCAACCACAGTTTGTTGAATTTGAAATGTGGAAACCTTGGGGAGATGGAAGGGCCACTATATTTACTGAAAAAAAATCTGTATACAAGTGGATTCATGCAGTTCAAACTGTTCAAGGGTCAAAGGTACATGGGGATCTAGTCTAGACAGTGACTCTGTAATTATGCATTTTCTCAGAGGATCCTTTATAGTCAGTATTTTGCCAACTATATTTCTAAAGAGGCTTGCTTTTTCCTCTGCTAAGCTTTGCAGAATCTGCCAGGCTCATTGTCACCCAGGAGGGCCTGTACCCCACAGCTCGCTTGCTCTTTTCTTGGTGCAGTGCATTGTAGCCAATAGCCTCTGGTTTCTGCCTCACTGGTTCTCATCTGTGTTTGGGTGAGGAAAGAGGTTTTATTTCAGACCCAATGAAGAGAAGAGTAACTTCCTCATCAAGCAGAAGCTTGTCAGTGCGCACTTTACTAGCTCTAAGTCTCCTCTTCACATCCAGCAAGGTGTAGGCTACCTTTCTCTTTATCTCCTGTTTTCTGCCTTGTAAGGATCACAAGTCTGTGTTTCTGATCAAACCCATTAGGATTGTTAAGAAGGGACTCAAAAGGGAAGCAAGATCCTGCCTTCTTCCTGAGGGAACCAGTGAGGACAAAAAGTGGCCTTCTTCAGGGTGAATTACTCTGGGGCTGAAGAAGGAACTTTGGGAAGTATATACTGCTCTAGGGCTGTGTCTGTATATCTTCATTCAGATGCAGCTCTTATTTTTTTTTACATATATTATTGATTTCAGAGAGGAAGGGAAAGGGAAAGATAGAAATATCAATGATGAAAAAGGGTTATTGATTGGCTGCCTCCTGCACACCCCCTACTGGATATTAAGCCCTCAATCTAGTTGTGCCCCCAATGAGAATTGAACCTGGAACCCTTCAGGCTGCAGGCCAAGATTCTCTCCACCGAGCCAAACCAGGGAGGTCAGATGCAGCTCTTGATAGCAGTGTAAGTAGAAAGACAGACCTCTGTCCCTGAATTGTGGCCACACGAGGAAATCCCATGATAGAAAATTTGGAAGTAAACATGCATTTCTTTAAAGACTGTATTTTCTTTTAGTCCATTGGATTTTAAATATAAAAATCTCTAAGAATAAGGCTATGTATCTGCATTTCTGAAAACAAAAAACACCAAAAACGATAGGCCAAGAGTTCAAGTTTAGAGAGAATTTACTTCAAGCAACATTAGCCATTTCCATCCCATTTCTAAAAATGAATTCAATGTAAGACTTTTAAATAAGATTATATCTATATTTATATTTCATTTTGACCTCAGAATTATCCAATTATAACTATCTGTTGAAAAACAATCATCATTATATACTTCTGACATTGATTTTCTAGGAAAAAAAGCATATTACATGCTTGACAAGAAAATTATATGGTAGAAAAATGTTTTGGTTGACTATGTAAACCCAGCATCTGTGTTTTTTAAAAACTTCCTCATCACTTAAAATAAAAACTAAAAGCTTTCATCTTGTGTTATGTTTTCTATACTTGGTTCTCACAGTTACAGTTTGGAAGAAAACACAAGTTAGTTACAGCAAGCAGTGAAAGCACTTTTTTTTCCATGAACGAATTAGTTCCATCTCTAATGTCTAGGCTTCTAAAACAAAAAAAAACTTAGAGGAAACTGCAAACTTGTTGAAAACTCACTTTCATTTTGAACACAGATACTGGTTCTAAGTTTAAAAAATAATATTCTTCATCTGGTTATAGAAATACTAACATTTATAAACCCACTCATGTTTCTTTTGCCCCATAACCATGGTTTCCAATATACATTTTCTTTGCCAGCATGTCCCATTTCAGTTATAAGTTGGCTTTAACAAGTTCAGTGCTATGTTTGCACAATCAACATTCAGACCTTTTTCTCCTTAAAGACTTTTGTCTCTTGGTTGCCAAATTCACATGGATTGCTGATAGCTACCTAAGAATGGCTTTTCTGTTTCACCTTATATTTTCCAAGTAGTTTTCTCATTGTTTTACATTCTAGGGGCAACTGGGAGAGTTAATGAGCTGTGGAAGAGTTGCCTCCCATTGCACTTAGGCTGACCTAGTGAATTGCTATTATCACCAAATATGAGGTTGCCTGAGGTTGAATATTTTTAGTTTCAGGATAGATAGGAGAGTGGAGACAGTTGAAAGATGAAATGATTTCATAGTATGAGATAATTTTTGTCTTTAAGATGCTTTTTCTATTGTTATTGTCATTTTTGAAATATCATTAGTAGTCTGGTGGGACAAATAGGTCTTGCTGAGAGTAATACCTTCTTAACAATTATATTGAAGTTTCAGTTAAAGTACAATGAAAGTGATTCCTCATGAATAGCCATTGCTTATTCAGGTTTGTAGATATTTATGAACACGTTCATGTGCAGGGCTCTCTCTCTGTTAGGCCCTTTCACATTTCTGATGTCATTTAATCACCACCACCATGTGAGTAAGTAGTGTTATTCTAACTTCATAGAGAAGCACTTTTGAGGCTCATAGAAATGAAGTGACTTGGCAAAATCATTTATCTATTGGGTGACAGGATTGAGATTCAAATTGAAATCTTCCAACTCTAAAGTCATGTCCACTCCCCAGTGCACTAAGCTGATAAATAAATGGTAGTGATATCACATTAAGGTCACACATGTAATAGGGGATTTTAGAAGTACAGTGTAGAAGCCCCTTTCATGTCCTGCATGATTCAGGGTTCCACTTCAGGGTTTGGGTTCTGGAGAAAGCTGCACACAAATAAAAAGAGACTTAGAAAAACACTTAATTTGGGAAATGGGGGCCAGGTGATAGTTCCAACTCTAGTGGAAGGACTACTCCTCTCTCTGGGTTTTCCATCCCTTTTATTAGGATTAAAACTATAGGACAAACCTGAGTCTCCTAGGCAGGAAACTCCAATAAAAGCCAATCACTGAATTTTAGGACTAGCAGGTGGGGGCTTCTTCAACTACCAATATCTAGTAACTAGGGGCCCGGTGCACAAAAATTTGTGCACTTGGGAGGGGGGACAGTCCCTCAGCCCAGCCTGTGCCCTATCACAGTCTGGGACCCCTCGGGGGATGTCCACCTGCTAGCATGCCTGGCCAGGTTGGGTGAGGGGCTGATGGCTATTTGCAGGCTGGCCAAGCCCCCCAGTGGTGACCCTTACCCCATGGGGGTGTGGACAGCCTGGGTGAGGGGCTGAGGGCCGTTTTCAGGCTGCCCACAGCTCCCATTGACCCAACGTCCCAGCGAGGCTGGCTGGAATCAGGTTTCTGGGGTTTATTTATCTTCTATAATTGAAACTTTGTTGCCTTGAGTGGAGACCTAGTCAGGCAACGAAGCCTCCTGTTTGCTTCAGCTCCGTGGCTTCTATAATTGAAACATTGTTGCCTTGAGCAGAGGCCCAGCTGGCCTAGGCAGGCAGTTTCAACTCCATCGCTAGTGCAATGGAAGCCTTCTTTTTGCTCTAGCTCTGTGGCTGCTGGCTGCCATCTTGGCTGGGTTAATTTGCTTACAGCCGCTCTGATTGGCAGGTGGGCGTGGCTTAGGTGTCTCAGAGTGATGGTTAAATTGCATATTACTCTTTTATTAGATTAGATTAACTCTAACCCTTTAGAGTAATTAAGGTTGACCAGCCCTCTGAATTCCCTGCTCACAGCTCTCTATTATTAAAACAACTAGGGGCCCAGTGCATAAAAATTTCTGCACTTGGGGCATCCCTCAGCCCAGCCTGTGCCCTCTTGTAGTCTGGCACCCCTCAGGAGATGGCCACCTGCTGGCATGCCTGGCCAGCCTGGGTGAGAGGCTGATGGCTGTTTGCAGGAGGCTGGCTGGGATTTATTTAACTTCTAAAGTTGAAACTTTGTTGCTTTAACCGGAGCCCTGGTCAGGTTGCCCCTAACAATCCAGGCTCCCAGTGCTTCCTTGAGCCCAAGGCAGGAAGCAGGTAACTGAGGTTTATTTATCTTCTATAATTGAAACTTCATTGCCATGAGTGGAGGCCACAGCCAGCCTAGGGCCTAGGCAGACGGGAACCTTAGCTTCCTCCATCACTGGGGCAAGCCTCCTGCTTATTCCAGCTCAGGCTGCCCACAGCTCCCATTGACCCAACGTCCCAGCAAGTCTGGCTGGAATCAGGTTTCTGGGGTTTCTTTATCTTCTATAATTGAAACATTGTTGCTTTGAGCAGAGGCCCAGCTGGCCTGATGGAAGCCTTCTGCTTATTCCAGCTCCGTGGCTGCCAGCTGCCATCTTGGCTGGGTTAATTTGCATACAGCTGCTCTGATTGGCTGGTGGGGTGTGGCTAGGCTGGTGGGCGTGGCTTAGGTGTCTCAGAGTGAGGGTCAATTTGCATATTACCCTTTTATTAGATTAGATGATTGGCTTCCGGCATACAGCTTGAAGCTATTGTAATACAATTTTAAGAATAAAACTATCAAATTGGGTTGGAATTTTTAGTGTTCTTTAGTGCATGTTAGGTTTGGAGAATAGGATTTAGTATTTACCTGCTTTTTGGTAAAGACATTGATTGTCCACATCTGTGTCCAACTTGTGAAATAAGTTTTGTTGTTCTAATATGTATATCCTCCAAAGGCCACTGCCCCTCCCCTCCTCTCCCTTTCCCTTCCTAACTTTTCTTTCTCTTTCTTTTCTCTTTCTCTCCTTTCTTCCCTCTCCCCCTCATTTTCTGTCTCCCTCTCTGTC
>PVJC01016290.1:0-33892 GCA_004026665.1 Murina feae | reverse complement strand
TTTCTCTTGTTTTTTGAGGTAGGCCTGTAGAGCTATGAACTTCCCTCTCAGTACTGCTTTCATTGTGTCCCATAGATTTTGCGTTGTTGTGTTTTCATTGTCATTTGTTTCCAGAATGCTTTTTATTTCTTCTTAGATCTCTCTGGTAACCCACTCATTGTTTAATAACATGCTATTTAGCCTCCAAGTGTTTGATTTTTTCCCAGTATTTTTATTGTAGTTGATTTCTAATTTTATTCCATTATGATCTGAGAAGATGCTTGTTATGATTTCTATTCTCTTGAACTTGAAGAGACTTTGCCTGTGTCCTAATATATGGTCTATTTTTGAAAATGTCCCATGTGCGCTGGAGAAAAATGTATATTCTGTAGCTTTGGGGTAAAATATTCTGAAGATGTCTACTAAGTCCATGTGATCTAGTGATTCATTTAGAATTGCTGTTTCTTTGCTGATTTTTTGTTTAGAGGATTTATCCAATGGTGTCAGTGGGGTATTAAAGTCCCCTACTATGACTGTATTGCTATCAATCTCTCCCTTTATGTCTTCCAGAAGTTGCTTTATGTATTTGGGTGCTCCTGTATTGGGTGCATATATGTTTACCAGAGTTATATCTTCTTGCCGAATTGTTCCCTTTAGTACTATGTAGTGGCCTTTCTTATCTCTTTTTATGGCCTTTACTTTGAGGTCTATTTTGTCAGAGATAAGTATTCCGACCCCAGCTTTTTTCTCATTTCCATTTGCCTGAAAAATTTTTTCCATCCCTTCACTCTCAGTCTGTGTGAATCCTTTTTTGTGAGGTGGGTCTCTTGCAGACAGTAGATAGATGGGTCCTGTTTTCTTATCCATTGAGCTACCCTGTTTCTTTTGATTGGAGCATTCAGTCCATTTACATTTAATGTTAATATCGAAAAGTATTTGTTTGTGGTCATTTTTTATCCTTAATGTTTGAGTTTCTTCTTGTATTTTTGTTTCTTCTTTTTACAGCAGTCCCTTTAGTATTTCTTGCATTGCTGGCTTGGTAGTAATAAACTCTCTTAGCCCTTTTTTGTCTGTGAAGCTTCTGATTCCCCCTTCAATTTTGAATGATAGCCTTGCTGGGTATAGTATTCTTGGATTCATTCCCTTGCTTTGCATCACTTTGTATATTTCATTCCATTCCCTTCTTGCCTGGTGTGTTTCTATTGAGAAGTCAGCTGATATTCTAATAGGAGATCCCTTGTAGGTAATTTTCTGTTTCTCTCTGGCAGCCTTTAAGATTCTTACTTTGTTGTTGGTGTTTGCCAATTTGATTATGATGTGTCTTGGTGTTGGTCTTTTAGGGTTCATCTTCTTTGGCACTCTATGTGCTTCTTGGACTTGTATAGTTTTTCCCTTGCCAACATCAGGGAAGTTTTCTGTCATTATTTCTTCAAACAGGTTTTCTATTCCTTGCTTCTCCTCCTCTCCTTCTGGTACCCCTATTAGGCGAATGTTGTTTCATTTTGTGTTGTCCCAGAGCTCCCGTAGGCTCTCCTCTTGCTTTTTTAAGTTTTTTTTCCAGTTGCTCCTGTGTTTGTGTGTTTTTTCCTACCTTGTCTTCTAATTCGCTGATGCGGACTTCAGCCTCTTCCAGTCTACTATTTAATCCTTCCATTGTGTTCTTTATTGCAGCTATGTCGTTCTTTATTTTCTCTTGGTTCCTTTTCATATTGGTGACATTCTCATTCAGCTCCTTATAATTCTCATTGAGTTGTGTGTATTTGTCTTCCAGCCATTTGAGCATCCTTATAACCATTACTCTGAATTCTTTCTCTGATAAGTTAGTAACCTCTATTTCATTTAACTCCATTTCTGGTGATTCCTCTTTTTCTTTCCTTTGTGGATTGCCTTTTTGTCTCCCCATGTTTTGCTGTAATGTTTTAATTGTAGCTCCAATTGTTTTGTACCCAGTTTCTTTTGGGGATGGTGCTACTTGTGTGACCTCTCAGGTCTTCTGAGTTTGGCAATCTGGTGTAGCTCCTTACTTGAGCTTTTGGGTTCTTTTGATGTAAGTCTGCTAGCTGGAATGGCGCAACTGAGGTGTCTAGAAGTCAGCAGCCATGGAGGGGTTGTCCCAATTTTTTTTTTTTTTTTTGCCTTGTGCTCTTGATTGAAATCGCACGTGCCCAGTGGGGACTCACAGTGGCACTCAGGAACCGTCTGTTGGGGTATTGGGGCTCAGGGGGCCTGTATTCCAGCAAGGTGTGACTATGGTGTCCAGAGTTCTATAGTTGTGAGGTAGACAGAAAATTACATCCAGCTGGGGCTCTCAGTGTCTCCCAAGAGAAGTCTCTGGAGCCGCACAACTGTGTGACCTGTGCATAGATACGCGTGACTGCATTGAGCTGGAGCCCACCGTGGCTTCCCAGAGAAGTCTGCTGGGCCGCGTGCACCTCGGGTCACTTTGTAAGCCTCTAAGCGCCGGCACGGCAGCAAACTGTCTCCCCGGGAAAGTCCGCTGTACCGCGGGCACCTCGGGGCACTTTGTAAGCTTCTAAGCACTGGTACGGCAGCAAACTGTCTCCCCGGGAAAGTCTGCTGGGCCGCACACACCTCCGCGTGCTCTGCACATCGCCACTGCCAGTGTGGGGGGCTGGGAGTTAGAGATGCGCGAATGCAAAGTCAGAGGTTTGTCGCTGGGGAGAGGGAGGCTGCACTTACTGCCATAGGCACTGTGCTCCATTGATGGTGGAGATCCCGGGGGTTTTGCTGGAGTGGCTGTCAGGTCACGCAGGCAGTGTCCCAGGCCTGTCTGGGTGGTGGTGCTGATGAGTTCTCAGAAGAGGCTGATCTCCCCTTCAGGATGGTTTGGGCTCCCTGCCCAAGTCCTGCAGTCCGCAGTCCGGGGAGTGTTCGCAGCGGTGGCAGTCTCTCCCTGTCTCAGAGAGCTTGGCTGCCAGCTCCTGCCGCTCCCGCCGGATTTAACTGTCCCTCAGTTGCTCACACACACACCATACACCTCCACACACTCTCTTTTCATTCACTCTCTCACTCACTCCCTATCCCTCACCTCCTTCTTGTCTGCCGCCATTTTCCAGGATCCCATCCTCTAATTTTCAACTGCACTTGGAATACACATCACAGCTCCCAACATGGGACCACATTCCGCTTGCCTCACCAATGCTGAAGTTCAGGTGACAGGTATCTTGTCTCCTGCCTTGCCTGACAGGCATTTTAAAGAGACACTCCTATGAAATTAATTCATGGAAAACGATTGTTTCCACCATATAAAATTTATAAACCTAGGGAGGCAGTTTAGTAAGTTAGGATTTTTGTTTCATGTGAAAATATGTTTCCAAGTTTATAATGGGAAGTTCAAAAACATTGTTAAAAGCTTTCAGAACTGTGTAATCTGGACTCTTTAGAGGTATGTTCCCTATAAAATGCCCTGAGGAACGGTATACTGGTCTTTCTACAAAGAAATACCTTCAATATCTTCAGTTGCTTAAGGAAAAGGGTCTTTAATTTAGAGCTAAATTAGTCATATAGATAAACACTTTAAAGTCCTTGGAATCGGCAGTTAGTTTTAACAAGCTTTTAAGAGTGTGTTATATCTGTTATGTTGTGACAACTGTGGATTAGAAGAAGAGAATACACAGGCTCATCCATTCACAATTTGTTTGGGGGAGGCATCATATTCTGTATTAGACTCTCTATGAAAGTTGGATAATATATGACTCTTGCCCTGAGGGATCTTCCAATTAAGTGAGGTCCCTGTACTGAATTGAATAGTGTCCCCTTCCCCCCACATTTATGTCCACCCCAAATCTCAGAATGTGGCTTTATTTGAAATAGGGTCTTTGCAGATATAATTAAGACATAAGATAAGATAAGGTCATATCGGGTTGGGATGGACCATCGATCCAAGCTCTGGTGTCCTTATAAGAAGAGGAAAAGGCACACAGACGTTGATAGATACACAGGGACACACAAGAGGAGGCTGTGTGAAGGTAAGAGCTGAGGCTGGAGTGCTGCTTCTACAAGCCAAATGGCAAGGATTGCTGGCAACAACCAGAACCAGGAGAAGCCGCTTGCCTAGACCTTTTGAGGGTCCATAGCTTTGCCAATACCTTATTTGGAACTTCTGGGCATTAGGACTTTGAGAGAATAAATTGTGTTTGTAAGAAGCTGCCTGGTTTGTGGTCATTTGTTACAGCAATCCTAAGAAACTAAAACAAACGTCCATCTCCAAAGAGTCTTAGTTGGTCTGGGGTGGACTTGGGCAGCAGTATTTTTATAAATAACCTCAGGTGATGGCATGTATGAGGACCATCACTCCAGCTTAGGGATTTTCAAAATCTCCTGAGCAGCAGCAATAGTAGCAACAATAGCAGCTGGGAGCTTAATAAAAATGCAGATTTTCAAGCTTTACACAGCCCTTCGGAATCAGAAACCCTAGGGGTGGGGCCCAGACGTTTGTAGTTTAACAAGCTTTCTAGGTGATCACTGATGTTTGAGAACCATCTCCTCTAGTTGATAAGGGAGGCTAGGAGCAATCGAAGATAAAGAACAAGCAATGAGAAAGGCAACAGGCAGGAATATCTTAGAAAGTAAGAGAAGAGTGTTTGTATGTTGGGCAGCACTAAGACAGTGCAGCTGAACCTAGACATTGACCATACAAAGATGTGTCCAAATAATCACCTTCCAAGTTCAATTTCTTAAGACAAACTGCTTTCAGATTGGGGTGGGGGGATGAAACTGTCCTTATAAAGTTATTGCTATTAGGGCATATGGCCTCCCAGACTCTACATTAATATATCTAAAGGGACCTGGAGAATATTAGGGTGAGTGAAATAAGCCAGTCAGAGAAAGACAAGTATCACATGATCTCACTCATATGTGGAATCCAATGAACAAAATAAACTGATGACTGATGAACAAAATAGATTCAGAGCCCAGCCAGCATGGCACAGTGGTTGAGCAACAACCTATGAACCAGGAGGTCATGGTTCAATTCCCAGTCAGGACACATGCCTGGGATGTGGGCTTGATCCCCAGTAGAGGGCGTGCAGGAGGCAGCAGATCAATGACTCTCTCTGATCATTGATGTTTCTATCTCTCTCTGCCTTTCTATTCCTCTCTGAAATCAATAAAAATATTTTTAAAAAATAGATCCAGAGACAGAAGCATGGAGCAGACTGATGAATATCAAAGGGAGGGAGGGGTGAGAAATTAACCAAAGAACTTACAAGCATATATGCATAACTCATAGACACCAACAGTAGTATGGTGAAGGCCTGGGGGGGTGGGGGTAGTGGAGAGGATCAATGGGGAGATGACAACTATAATACTTCCAACAATAAAGATAATTTTTTTTTAGGTTTGATATAAGTATGAATTTATTGACATCAATTCCTTAAGATATTATTCCAACACAGAGTGCTGAACAGCTGAAGACAAAAATAATAAATCTATGAGATCTGAAGTTTTTAAGGCCCACTCACTCCCTGCGAGATATATATATATATATATATATATATATATATATATATATATGAGAGAGAGAGAGAGAGAAGGAGGGGAATATAAATTTTTTAAAAAGATTATGTGAATAAAAAAATGGCAGAGTAGGAGACCCCAACCTCTGTCACCCTCAAAGCTCAATAATGAGACAATTATCCACAAACAGAAATAGCTCTGAGGGAACCCAGGAGATCACTTCAGAAACTTCAGCAGCATCGTGAAACGAAAAGCCTGAGAATAACCTCACAATAGGAAAGTCAGAGCAGCTTCACTTTGCTTGCATCATCCCTTCCCCTGGGGAAGCACTGCTCAGCACCAAGAGGGAATTCCCATTTAAAGAGAGTGCCACACATTTTATAAGGGAGACGAGGTGAACAACCAGTCTCCCCAGTCTTCGGATTAAATAATAAAGGGTCAATTCCTCTGGAAGACATAACAGTTACAAATGTATATGCATCCAACATTGGCACACCTAAATATCTTATGCAAATACTAACAGATATAAAGGGTACAATCCTTCCTAAATAATAAAAGCCTAATATGCTAAGTATCTGGTCGTCCAGTCGTTTCTTCAACCAATCAAAGCATAATATGCTAATGATATGTTAAGGCCACTCAACCACTCATTATGATGTGCACTGACTGCCAGAGGGCACATGCTTTAACTGCTGCTTAGCTTGCTGCTGGGATCTGGCTGATTGGGACTGAGTGAGATGGACCAGACATGCCCTAGAACCTTCCCATGGTCTCTTCCCAGTTGGCCAACTTTCTGCATCCCTCCCTGGCCCCAATTGTGCACCAGTGGAGTCCCTGGCCTTGGCTGCACCCTTTTGCAATCTGGGACCCCTCGGGGGATATCAAAGAACTGGTTTGGGCCTGATCCCACAGGTCAGGCTGAGGGACCCCAATGGTGCATGAATCTGTACATAGGGCCTCTAGCAGACAATATAATAATAGCATGGGATTTCAATATCCCACTTTCAACAATGGATGGTTACTATATGTAAAAAAATCAGTAAGGAAACATTGGAATTGAACAATTCTTTAGACTAAATTGACCTAACAGACATCCAGAGCTCATCCATCATCAGCAGAGCACACATTCTTCTCAAGTCCACACAGAACATTCTCCAGACAGATCATATAATGAGACACAAAACAAGTCGTAGGAAATTTAAGATTGAAACAATACCAAATACCTTTTCCAACCACAATATTTTGAAACTAGAAATCAATAACAGGAGGAAAGCTGGAAAATTTGCAAATATGTGAAAATTAAATAAGACTCCTGAACAACCAAAGGGTCCAAGATTAAATCAAAAGGAAAATCAAACAATATCTTGAAACAAATGAAAATGGAACCACAACACACCAAGCCTTAGATGATGCAACAAAAGCAATGCTAACAGGGAATTATATAATAATAAATGCCTACATTTAAAAATATTTTTTTAAAAAACAATCTAACTTCACACCTCAAGAAACTAAAATAAGAACAAACTAAACCCAAAGTTAGCAGGAGGAAGAAAATAATAAAGATCAGAGCAGAAGTAAATGAAATAGCGACCAGAAAAACAATAGAAATATTAATAGTTGTTTTTTAAAATAGTTGGTTTTTAAATGATAAATGTAGTTGACTAACCATTTGCTACCCTTATCAAGAAAAAAATAGAGAGCATTCAAATAAAATTAGAAATGAAAGAAGAGACATTACAACTGACATCACAAAAATACAAAGCATCGTAAGAGATTACTATGAACAATTACATGCCAACAAATTGAACAACCTAGAAGAAATGGAAAAATTCCTAGAAATATACAAACTACTAAGGCTAACTCATGAAGAAACCGAAAATCTGAATAGACCAATAACAAGGAGATCAAATCTGTAATCAAAAACCTTCCAACACAGGAAACCCCAGGACTAAATGGCTTTAGAATTTGATAAATTCTAATGAACATTTAAAGAAAAATTAATGTCAATTCATATCAAACTCTTCCAAAAAAAAAAATAGAAGAGGAGAGAACACTTCAAAGTTATTTTACAAGGCCAACAGTACCTTGATACTAAAGCCAGATAACAATCCTACAAGAAAACTGTAGGCTAAACCCTAATCAATATAAATGCAAAAATCCTCAACAAAATACTAGCAAGCCAAACTCAACAATATATTTAAAGAATCATACACCATGGTCAAGTGAAATTTATACTTGAATGCGAGAATGGTTCAACAGACACAAATCAATAAATGTGACACGCCACATTAATAGAATGAAAGATAAAACCATATGATCATCTCAATAGATGCAGAAAAAGTCTTTAACAAAATTCAACATGCTTTCATGATAAAAACTTAACAAATGGAGTATAGAAGGGACATTCCTTTTTAATAAAAGGCTAATATGCAAATCGACCAAACGGTGAAACAATTGGTTGCTATGATGCGTACTGACCACCAGGGAGCAGATGCTCAATGCAGAAGCTGCCCCCTGGTTGTCAGTGCACTCCCACAGGGGAGTGCACTGCTCAACCAGAAGCCGGGCTCACATCTGGCGAGCTCAGCGGTACTGACGGGAGCCTCTCCCGCCTCCACAGCAGCACTAAGAATGTCCGATTGACGGCTTAGGCTGGAGTGGGCCTAAGACCATCAGTCGGACATCCTTTGAGGGCTCCCGAACTGCAAGAGGGCACAGGCTGGGCTGAGGAGCCACTCCCCCCTTACGTGCACAAATTTCGTGCACAGGGCCTCTAGTTTCAACATAATAAAGACCACATATGACAAGCCCACAGCTAATCAGAGTCAACAGTGAAAGGTTAAAAACTTTCCCTCTAAAATCAGGAACAAGATAAAGGTGCCTACTCTCGCCACTTCTATTCAGCATAGTACTGGAAGGCCTACCAAGCAATCAGGAAAAAGATATAAAAGGCATCCAAATTGAAGAGGAAGAAGTGAAATTTTCTCTGTTTACTAATGACATTATCTTGTATGTAGACAATTCTAAGTACTCCACCAAAAGAAAACCCCCCAAACACAAACACCTGTTAGAGATGATAAATAAAATTAGTAAATTTGCAGGATACAAAATCAACATACAAAAATCAGTTGCATTTCTATACACTGACAATGAACTCTCTAAAAAAGAAATAAAACAATCCCACTTATAAAAGCATCAAAAACAATAAGATACTTAGAAATAAATTGAACCGAGAAAGTGAAAAATCTATACATCAAAAACTATAAGATGTTGATAAAAGAAATTGGAAAAGACACAAATAAGTGGACAGATATCTCGTGCTCACGGATTGAAAGAGTTAAATAAAAAACGTCCATCAAGCCCTGGCTGGTGTTCCTAAGTAGTTGGAGCATCAGCCAATAAACCAAAGGGTCACAGGTTTGATTCCCAGTCAAGAGCGGGTACCTGGGTTGTAGGTTCAATCCCTGGCCCCAGTTCAAGTGCATGTGGAGAGGCAACCAATCCATGTATGTCTCTCACATCAGTGTTTCTCTCTGTCTCTCTGTCTCTATCTCCCCCCACCCACCCACCCACCCACCCCAACTCTCTCTCTAAAGGTCAATGGAAAAAATATCCTTGGGTAAGAATTAACAACAAAAAAGAAAAACTTCCATCAAGTCAACTTTTTAAACTTCGATTATTAGATAAGCAGCTCCCTTTGCCATTTCTTTTACCCACAGCCCAAAGAATAAGACAAGGCAATAAATTTTATTTTGGTATGAAATTCTGCTCCTTGCCATAAAGCTTTGCAAGGCTAAAGTAAACTGCTAAGGTCAGAGTAACTGGAAAACCCAGATGAAAAGGTTTGGTAAAATCCACATAGCTAGCACTTAATGAAAAGAAAGTATCAACTATTTTCTTTCTTTCTTTCTTTCTTTCTTTCTTTCTTTCTTTCTTTCTTTCTTTCTTTCTTTCTTTCTTTCTTTTCTTCAGAGATGAATAGTTTAAGAATCCAATTTAAATATTTTTGTTTGCTTGATTTTCATGCTTCTGACCTCAGGCAAAAAGCCTTCTCTGGTAGCACTGGCAAGATTCTTTTCCAAGTTGCTTTCATTGTAGCCACATATTCAGCTCAACTTTTCCTAAAGTTTTATGGCCTGATAACACATTTACGTCTTAAATTACCTTTTCCACAAGTACTAAGGTAAAGAATACAATTTTTTCTTGCAACTCTTTCTCTCACTTGATCCCAATTTAAAAACGGTCCTGACAAAAAGAGTTAACTTTCTCTCAGCCCTAACCAGCACTGGCAAATTTATTAAGCAGACAAAGTCTGTCTTTGAGGTCACATTCCCTCTCCGTTGCGGGTACTCCTCCCAGGTGTGCAGTGCCCTCCAGAAGACCCGTGATTGCTCAGGGACCGCATCCAACAGGAGTGGTCGCCATCCTTCTGCTCCCATGCCTCAAGGTGCACCAGTTCTGTGCATTAAAGCCTGCTTTCTCTTAGTTAACTAGAGTGACTAATGGTTGTTACTTGTTAACTAGCTGTGGTTATCCTTACTAAATAACATAATGTTTTAACTGAAATAAAGGGCAATATCTTTTTGACAAGCAGAAATGTTAATGATCAGAACTCCCAGCTCTTGCTGCCATGCCTGTGCAGTGATTAGCCTGAGGCATCTGCCTGGTGGTCTGACAGAGTTGCCCCAGCAATGGTCCATGGCTCACTGAAATCGAAACCACCTTGTGTGAGTATTAAAAACCGCCAATTCTTGCCCGGCCAGCATGGTTGAGTGGTTGAGTGTCACCCTATGAATCAGGAGGTTATGGTTTGATTCCCTGTCAGGGCACATGCCCCTGTTGCAGGGTTGCAGACTCGATCCCCAGTAGGTGGTGTGCAGGAGGCAGCTGATCAATGTTTCTTTCTCATCATTGATGTTTCTCTCTCCCTCTCTCTTTATTTCTGAATAAGAAAAAAATATTTAAACAAACAAAATAACCCTGCCAATTCTGTGCCCTACCCCAGAATGTCAGAATCTGAGTCTCCATGGTTGGGAACTCAGAAATCTGGATTTCACAATTTTAGATGATTTTTTTCGTATGTTGGAGATGCAGAATCTTTGATGTCATAGGAAGAGCACTAGATTTGGAGTCAGCAGGTCTGAATTTTAGACTCTTGTTCAATATGTACATGTAGTCCTGAGTCGTTGATGTTACCTGTTTTGAAACTTAGTTCCTTCACTGTCAAATGCAGACAATGATACTTGCCTTGCCCACTTTACAAGGTAGTCATGGTGCTCAAATGAGAGAAAGCCCCAAACTGCTGTATTTACCCCAGGGCTGGGACTTGTATTTAAGGGAACGCAGAAAACCTAGGTAATGAAAAAAATAATATTTTAATTTTAATGAAATATTTTTTAAAAGCAAGAATCAATGTAAAAAAAAAATCCACGATGAGCAAAACATCAAATTTTTCAATAAAGACAGGATCAGTACTACTGATTTTTTTTTGCACTCTAGCACGAATGTGATACAGCAATGACATTGCTGCTGACCCCATGATTATTTAAAATTTTGATGTTTTGTTCATCGAGGGGGTATTGTATTAATTTTGATGTTTAATAAGTACTCCATCAAGATATTATTTTTCTTGATCACTGTGTGGAGCCGGTTTAAATTTTGTGCCTGAGGCAAGTACCTCTCAGGCCTCCCCTGCCTCACCCGCCTCACCTGAGTCCAGGTCCTGTGGGCTGGAATGGGCTGTGTCAATGCAGATTATCATTTTTATGTGGCTCTGACTCTTCCAGCTCCAGGCTCCTCTGAAACAGTTGCATGCACATGTCAAAAGATGCCAGCCTGTTAGCACTTTGTCTCAATTCTGACTATTGAACGGTGGGCACAGGGTACCCAAAGCAGAAGGCAGGAGAGCATTCAGGGCTCTGCGGGCAGCTCCCTTCCCAGGGCACTAGGAGTGTGAACCACTCTAACGTGAGCGGCTAGAAAACCTGCCCTGGTTTCAGGGAGAACTTCTCCAGCAGCCACACACCCTTCCTGAGGAAGTTTAGATTTTCAAATTGCCTCATCCACAGCTTTTGATTTTATTTATTTATTTTAAAATATATTTTTTTATTGATTTCAGAGAGGAAGGGAGAGGGAGAGAAAGATCAAAACATCAATGATGAGAGAATCATTGGTCAGCTGCCTCGTGCACACCCCCTTCTGGGATCAAGCCCACAACCCAGGCTTATGCCCTTGACCAGAATCAAACCCAGGACCCTTCAGTCGGCAGGCTAACACTTTATCCACTGAGCCAAACCAGCTAGGGCACAGCTTTCTATTTTAGAGGCTGTTGGTATACACTAAGGGTGGTTTTTTAGAGTAGTCCACATATCACAATCGCTCACAAATAAATTTATTAAAAACATATGGGTGTCTCTCTCCCTCAGGGTCTGGCCCTCAGCAGGCACAGTGCAGCCCATAACGCTACCATCTACTTTCATGACCACACTGCTTGGGCCCCAGGGAAATGAATCCCTATATCTCTTGCCCTATACCCACCCACGAAAGAAAGGGTGACAGGATTGGACAGCTGTGAAAGATCATGGGTAATGGTAATGATATTGTGCTGGAATGCTTGGAGAATTAGAGAGTGCTGGCTTAAGAGAAAAGCCAACCTTGTTGAATTCTCCCTCTAAGAAAGCATGAAGGCAATAGATATTTTTCATAACAAAGTATCATTTCTTAGTAATGCCAACAATCCTTTATCTTGCTTCTTCTTTTGTTCTAATGTTTGGTTCCTATGGTATTCAATGAGTGAAATATTTCACAAAAGTTGCTAATGGTGGCTTAAAAGCATTTTGAATTTTAACTTTTCATATTGCTCTTGGTACTGATTCTCTTTTTAATGGAGGTAACATTGGTGTATCTAATCTAATAAAAGAGTAATATGCAAATTTACCCTCACTCCATTACACCCACAAGCCATGCCCACCAACCAATCAGGAGCAAATATGCAAATTAACTAAGATGGCGGCAGCCATAGAGCTGGAGTTGCCCCAGGCATTGGAGGAAGCCAGGGCCCTGTGGGCCCTGAGCTCTACTCAAGGCTACAAAGTTTCAATTATAGAAGACAAACAAACCCCAGATACCTATGGGGCTGGGACCTTGGGTTGCCAGGGGCAACCAAGGCTTCGAACTGGTTAACCAAGCAATAAAGTTTCAATTATAGAAGTTAAATAAATCCCAGATACCTGCTTCCAGCCAGGCACCCTAGTAGGGACTCAATCTGTGAAGGGACTGTGGGAAGCCTGAAATGGCCCTCTGCCCCTCACCCAGGCTGGTCAGGCACCCCAGTAGGGACCCAAACCCTGAAGGGGCTGTGGGAAGCCTGAAACGGCCATCAGCCCCTCACCCAGGCTGGCCAGGCATTCCAGCAGGTGGACATCCCCTGAGGAGTCCCAGACTGTGAGAGGGCACAGGCTGGGTTGAGGGACCCACTCAAGTGCACAAATTTTTTTGCACTGGGCCTCTAGTAACATTATATAAGTTTCAGGTTTACAACATTATAATTAGATAACTAATTATAGTTTAGTTTCCATCCCCCACCAAACCACTGACCCTCCCCACCCCCCACCCTTATCCATTTCACCTCTCCACTCCTAGTCCCCTCTGGTAACCACAAATCTGTTGTCTGTATCTGTGAGTCTATTTCTCTTTTGTTTTGTTTGTTCATTTGTTTGTTTTTTAGATCACATATAAGTGAAATCATATGGTATTTGTCGTTCTCTGTCTGGCTTATTTCACTTAGCATAACCCACAAGATCCATCAATGTTGTTGCAAATGTCCCTATCTCATCTTCTTTATGGCTGAGGAGTATTCCGTTGTATATATGTACAATATCTTCTTTATCCACTCATCTGGCAATGGACACTTAGGTTGTTTCTGTATCTTGGCCATTATAAATAATGCTGAAATGAACATGGAGATGCATATGTCTTTTTGAATTAGTGTTTTCATATTTTTCAGATAAATATGATGCTGATTTTTTATATTGGCAACAAAATGAACATAGAATGTTTAAAATGTGAATAGTTATAGCTTTACAAAAATAATAAGATTTAATTAAAATGTTAACATATAATAAATGTTGGCTTCTATTAATTATAATTTATAGTTTACTTTTAAAACTTTTGAATATTTTAAAAGAAAAATTTTAGAAATATTTAACTTTTATATTTTATTTTTTATGCTTAGTTTATATGTTCTCATACAAGTACAATTTTTGAAACCCTTCAGATCATTACTATGAGTTGAAAAAAAATATGTAAACATCTTGAATATAACAAGATTAGTGATTTTGCTGAAAGAAAGGCAAGAAAAACAATTTTATGGAACAAATACATAATCCATAAGTTACATAAATCTTTATCACACATTCAGCTATCACCAGCCCATTGACAAATGATCCAGATGTGTGCAGTAATAATTAAATTTAGTACACTGATATTTTTGCCAGACCTCAGACACATAAAAACTATAGCTTTATACAGACCCTTTGTTGTTGTTTTTTCATGATGAGGGTATATTTGTCCAGATAGGAGGATAGTATAGATTTCATTGATGAGTTCATAATAAAGAACTAAAATCCCCTCTGGAGTGCCAGCTGCAGCCATCCCTCTGGGTCTGTTTTTTCATGAGTGTCCATCCACTCTCCCACACCAGACAAGATACAGACGAAAGCCCATGGATGATCCCCAGTGGGAGTGCCCCTGACCCCCTGGCAGAATAGGAAGAAGGCAGCCTGGAGAAAGTGACTGATTCACCCCGAGATAGTGGCTTCACCAAAACAAGCCCTGCCTGGCAGCATCAGGCCAGATTGGAAAATGCTTTGGGAGCCACCTTCACAGGGACAAGGACAATTACGGCCTCAGACTGACATGGTAAGGAAGTAGCAGCAAGTATTTGTAGGGGAAATTGAGCCCCACGAGTACTGTCTCTTGTGGTGAGCTTCCTTTGTTTCCTCAGCCCCAACACTCAGATACGCTTAAAGATAGAAAGTGCTTGAACTTGACAGACAGCTAAGAGCACCGATTCTCTCAAGAGCAGAGATTCCTTGGAAATGATAAGGTGCGAACACTGTCAAATGGCTGCCTCTGCATTGCATTGCAATCTCCAGAGATAACAGCTGCTGGACCAGCAGGAGCAAAGCTCCCGGCCATCCCTCAAAACACCAGGCTCTGGAGATCTGAGGGTTCCTGGACGACACAGTGACGGAAGCCTGAACATCTTGGGTTGGGACGTGTTTGTTCAGGGAAATCTCCAACCCTGCTCCTCACATGCATAAGCTGTTCCTGAGGGATGTTGCGTAAGATGAGCCAGCTGGGCCTCTGTGCCTTTTTCTCCTCTGAGCTTAGCCAGGCAGCGAGCTCACTGCAGAAGCCAAACTGGGTGCATGAGTTGGTATCTTCTCCTGGGAGCATGCTGCTGGGGATGTCTCCTCAAGAGAAATGATGGATTTTCTGGACTCTCCAGGATTCTAGACTGTCTGGAAGGGACCAGTGCAACCTGGGAGGATTCTGATATCAAGTGCCCAGAGAGAATTTCTCTGAGAAGAGGACAGGATCGAACAGTGCTCGTACTTCATGAAGGATCTCACACTTGGGAAAGCCTGTCATACTCTACCCTGATGTGCCATATACATATGTTCATAAAATATCGGGATTCTCGTAGCATAATCATTAAAATTATTCATTCCTACACTATTTTAACAAGAACTCATTTAGAGCCAGCTATGTGCCAGAGGATCAAGACCCAGGAATGCTAATAATCACAATATGGTTGAGCCCTTAGATGTTTTGTTTTTTAATCTTCACCTAGGCACATGTTTTTCATTGATTTTCTAGAGAAAGGGAGGGAGACGGGGAGACAGAGAAACATCAATGTGAGAAATAAACATCAATTGGTTGCCTCCCACAGGCACCCCACGTGAGGACTGTAATTCCACTATTCTGGAAGATTTTCATATGTTATCACTTCAGATATTGCCTCTTCTCCATCCTCTGAGACACCCAGTAGACATGTGTCAGAACTTCTTGCTCAGTGTCTGGTATTGTTCATATTTTTAACCTTTAAGATACATAATGATAGCCTTCTCAGTTGGAGTTTCTGTTTACAATTTTTCTTTCATTATTTCCTTATTCTAGTGCTTATTCCATTGTGTATCTAATTATTGTGTGTTTACTTTCTAGAAATTTTATTTGGTTCTTTTTAAAATCAGCATGATACTTTTTGTAGTCTGTGTGTTTTAGGTCATATTTTTAGGAGTTTATTTTATTTATTTAAATGTATTTTGCACAATTGTTTTACATATGTATTCAGTAATTTTAGTATCTGTGGCATTTATTGTTTCTGCTAACTTTTTAAAAAACTTATTTATTTAAAAAATATTTTTATTGATTTCAGAGAGGAAGGGAGAGGAAGAGATAGAAACATCAATGATGAGAGAGAATCATTGATCTCCTGTCTCCTGCATGCCCAACACCAGGGATCAAGCCCACAAACCAGGCGTGTGTCCTGACCGGAAATCAAAATGTGATCTTCCGGTTCATAGGTTGACACTCAACCACTGAACCACACCAGCCAGGCTCTGCTAACTTTTTTTTTTTAATTTTACTGATTTTTTACAGAGAGGAAGGGAGAGGGATAGAGAGTTAGAAACATCAATGAGAGAGAAACATTGATCAGCTGCCTCCTGCACACCTCCTACTGGGGATGTGCCTGCAACCAAGGTACATGCCCTGGACCAGAATCGAACCCAGGACCTTTCAGTCTGCAGGCTGACACTCTATCCACCGAGCCAAACCGATTAGGGCTCTGCTAACTTGTTAACTGTGGCTTACTTTCTCATGTATTTTTTAATCTTGCTTGTGAGCTCATGTTTCTGAAAATGGTACTTCTGTGAAGCCTGTGTTTAAGGTGTGTTTCTTCAGAGTTCACCTTGACTTCTGCTTGTCCGTACTATTCTCTCTTTCAGAGTTGGATAATAAACAAGCAGATGGAGAAATTACAAGAGAACCTACTTGATTTAAGATTACAAAACATGTCAGTATCATGAATATCCATTCCATGCCCCTCCTGAGGTGCCTCAGGGCCATTTGGACAGTACCTGTCAAATGTGAGACCATCTGACATAGGCCAAGTACTTTGCTGCAAAAGCTGCTCAATTATTGCAAACCAATAAAGTAGGGTTAAATGGTGTGTGTGTGTGTGTGTGTGTGTGTGTGTGTGTGTGTGTGTGTAAGGAATTTTGGCAACATTTTAGAGATTCTAGACTTGGATCCTTTTCTTCACTCAGTTTACTGACCAGTGTTTGAACACCCACCCATAATTTTAAATTTGCAAATAAAGCTTTCATTCAACAAACATGTTATAAGTACTTAGGTTACAAAAGTGGCTAACATACTTTTCCCCTGGAGATGCTCGCAGTGTACTGCAAGAGAACATGTTAACAATTACATCACACGTGATTAGAGCTACAATAGAGAAATACATCTAGTACAGTGAGAATGGAGTTAAGTGAACCAAGAGGAGTGACCAGGGGACACAGAAGGCTTCACAGAGCCCTTAAGGCCCATGAGCTGATGTGGGGATAGGGAGGGAAATCAGAACAAAAGGTATGAAAGCACACAGCATGTTCTGGAAATGTGAATAATTCTCTGCGGTTTGGGCAGAAAGGAAAATGGAAGGCATTCGGATAAAAAGCAACACCTGTGGAAAGAAGTAGAGACCCAAATCTTATTTGAAGAGATGGTGAGAAAAATCAGTTCATCTGGAGAAGATGGTCTGGGGGAGGGAAGTAGAGATAAAAGAATTTAGGAAGATAGAAGATATCATACTATATGATTATTGCAAAAAGAGAACTACGCAAAATCTCTTGTGCCACAGATTTATTATTTAGACCAGTGGTTCTTAACCTTCCTAATGCCATGACTCTTTAATACAGTTCTTCATGTTGTGGTGACCCCCAACCATAAAATTATTTTCATTGCTACTTCATAATTGTAATTTTGCTACTGTTATGAATCGTACTGTTAAATATCTGATATGCAGGATGTATTTAGGCGACCCCTGTGAAAGGGTCGTTCGACCCCCAAAGGGGTCGCAACCCACAGGTTGAGAACCGCTGATTTAGACCAATGCTTCCAAATTTTAATGTGTAGACAAATTCACCTTAGGTGACTGTCTATTCTGATTCAGTAGGGTGGGGGTGATCCCAAGATTGTGTCTCAAATAAGCTCTCAAATGAGGGAGAGAGAGAGGAAGACATAGATGTGAGAGTGAAACATTGATCAGCTGCCTCCTGCATGCCCTCCACCAGGGATCAACCCTGTAACTCAGGCATGTGCCTTGCCTGACTGGGAATTGAACTGGCAACATTTCGATGCATGTGATGACGCCCAACAAACTGAGCCACACCAGCCGGGGCCAAAGAGCCTACTTTTTTTTTAATAGCTTCATGTAAGATGTTCCTAGAATTAAAGAAAAAGAAACCCTATGTATTTTTCTTCCTTCAGACCGTTGAGCCTCATTTTCTCTTTTACCAAGTGCAGCATCTCTTCTAAACGACCATTTAATAACTGAGTTCTCAACTTTATGAACATTTTGTGCCTACATCACATAGTCCCTTTAACAGAGAAGCCTTAAAACTAAGTAAACTATAAATTATTTGAGACCTGTAATTAGATTTCAGAGAAGTTTGTTTCTTCCATAATATCTAGCAAAGGACTTTGAACACAGTGAATGCTCATATCTCTCTGTTGAATAACCCGCGCAACCTAAGTTGTTTCAAAAGCATTTCATGACTATATGGAAATAAATTATACATATAATCTTTTTTCCTCATGTGCATGTAAATTTTGCATTTCAAAATACTGGGCTGCTTTCACTTCCAATGGGAGTTTTGCGCACAGTCTATAAATCTTGCTGTTAAGACATTTTCCTTCATTATCCTAAATTTATCTTAATTTCAATCCAATTAAAAACTGTTTACTAGAGTTTTCTCCCATATAATTGAGCACAGTATAGTTGATTTTTTAACTGTAAACATACATCTGTGAATAATTCCTAAATGCCACAGCATATAGGAGATCCTGCAGCATAATGGAAGTAATTTATTTTCAAATTGCTCCCATTTCTCTTATGGCTCACTTGCAAAGCTTTATTAAAATCAAGTCCAGCAGGTATGACAAGAAGCTGACCTCGTTTCCTAAGTATTATGCACGCTACCCACACAAAAGACTCCTAAGACTTTTGCATAGCCCATAAGTCCATACATCCTCAAGTCTATGTCCCTAGTTAGTTCTTGAAGCAAAGAGTAGTGGCAATAGTGCAGCATATTTTGAAGCATGGAATTCAAAATAAGATCTCAGGGGGTTGCACTTCATCTCCACCACTCTCCAGTGGTGTCACTTTAAGCAAATTATTGAACCATACTGTCTCGGTTATCTCATCTGTGAAGCAGAATAACAGTGTCCACTTCACAGGGTTATTATGAGGATTAAATAATTTGGTGCATGCAAAGACCATGATAAATGCTTATTACTGGTTGTTATTTTATAACCAGTATTATGGTCATTTTTAAATCCAATCAACCCATATAGCAGCCAATTTCCAGGCAATCGATGGAGCTGCCACACAGACACCAAAGATCAAACAATATCGGATGCCAGATGATCACAAGCAACCATATCATGGTCTGGTTATTCTGGTCATATTAGTAGTCAAATGTCATTGATTAGCAGGGTTGGTTCCATTTTTCAGCAGATAACCTTTTATTTTTATTTTTTTTAATTAAATCTTTATTGTTAAAGTATTACATATGTCCCCTTTTCCCCCTCATTGACCTTCTCTAGTCCACCCTTGTCCACCCCAGGCCTTCATCACCCTGTTGTCTGTGTCCATGGGTTATGTACAAATGCATGCAAGTGCTTTGGTTGATCTCTTCCCACCCACCTACTCACCCCTGCCTTCCCTCCGAGATTCCACAGTCTGTTCCATGACTCTGTGTCTCTGGATCTATTTTGTTCATCTGTTTGTTTTGTTCATTAGTTTCCACATATGAGTGAGATCATGTGATACTTGGCTTTCTTTGACTGGCTTATTTCGCTTAGCATAATACTCTCCAGTTCCTTCCATGCTGCCTCAAATGGTAAGAGATTCTTCTTTTTTTATTGCTGCATAGTATTCCATGGTGTAAATGTACCACAACTTTTTCCCCCACTCATCTATTGATGGGCAGATAACTTTTTAATAGTCCCTAAACCAGCTAATTGTGTTACTCTGTTTCTCACAGAGCTGCGTTTTCTATCACAGAGTTTGAGCAATGTGTTAATTTGTTTGGATTCGTTAAATTGGTATTAAACATCCCCTTTGTGCAAGGCCTTGAGGCAAGATGTGTGGAAGGATACAAAGATGAATATTTAATGGCTATAAATGCCTTTCTATGTGCCAGGCACTGAGCTAGGTGATGAAGATATAAAAGAGAGTGACATACATAAGAGTTTCTTTCCTTGGGAAGTTTCTAGCTTGGACAGGAAAAAAAGAAAATAAATTGCAGTTATAAAGTTTGCATCTTTTGCTAGGAGAGAACAAAATGCTATGTGAGATAAAAATAAGATGAGAGGGAGGTCAAGGATGGTGTCCAGGTGGAAATGGCATCTAAGTTGAGAACAAAAGCATGAGTAGGAATTAGCCACCTGAAGAGATAGGGAAAATACCCGGGAACAGCATAAGCAAAGGTTCAGTGGCAAGGAAGGACCCAACAGGCTTCACTGGAGAAACTAACAGGAATTAAATATCTCTGGAGTATATAGTGCAAGAGTTAACACAATTAGCTGGTTTAGGGACTATTAAAAAGTTATCTGCCCATCAGTAGATGAGTGGGGGGAAAAGTTGTGATACATTTACACCATGGAATACTACACAGCAATAAAAAAGAAGGATCTCTTACCATTTTGAGGCAGCATGGAGGGATCTGGAGAGTATTATGCTAAGCTAAATAAGCCGGTTAGGAGAGATGGATTGAATCTTGTGAGCCAAGGTAAGGGGTTGTATTTTAACTCGAAGGCAATGGGAAGATACTCAGGGTTTTAAGCAGGGGAATGAGATGATCAGATAAATGGGTATTTTTAGAAAAATCAGTCTGACTGTAGAGTAAGGAATGAGTGGACAACAGGAGTCGAGGGCAAGCCTTGAGCTGTCAGAAAAAACAATTTGATTGTTGTGATGATAAAAGCAAGAACCCGGAGGTGGCCTGCACTCAGTTAAGGCCATAGAAACAGAAGGAAGGAAATGGTTTCGGGAGCTATGGAGAAGAGAGAATCAGCAAGAGTTAACGGCTGATGAGATCTAGTGAGTGTGGAGGAAAGAATGAAAAATGACTTGGAGCTGAGATAAAGGACACAAAGTAGAGAGCAACGCCCGCCTGTTCCCTGCCGTGTGGCTGACGAGGAAGGGCAGATGTGCTCACTGACATCATAGAAACGCAAAGATCCAAGAGAAGCACGGGCGAACCATCCCTGAGGGACAAGGGGCTGGAAACATCCTCAGGGTCAGGAGAACCTTGGAGTTGAATGACGATAAGCAGGGGCTGGGAGTTTGGCAACGATGAAAGGATATTTCTCTTCTCCGGTGATGTCAGTCCTGTAGTTTGGATCCTTCTCAGTGGCCAGAGTCCTCGGGGCAGGCCAGGCTTTTAGGGAAAAGCACTGACAGTCAAAAGTCCAGAGCTGCCTCGATCTGTTCCTCAGGCCCCGGAATCCCCGCCTGGAAATGGCTGTGGCTCCATGGAACATTTCTCAGCTCGCAGATATTCGAGGTCATGTGCAGGTCTCTGTCAGCTAGGGAATTGCTGCTCTGAAAGTGTACTTAGCAGAAGCCTTGCCAAAGTTGTCAGAAGCAAATCACTCTCCCTACCCCCTTAAAATTTCTTTAAAAAAAAAAACAAAAAAAAACGACAAAAGCCAAATTTCGATATAATTTTTCAAGACTTCACATATTTTGTCCCGGAGTGGATTTTGATGGAACATCAAACCTCAGAGAAATAAGCACTGCTCTCCTCCTGAACTGTGAACGCCGACCCTCTGTACTGCCGCCCTGCTAACCTGAGCTCGCAGTCAGAACTTGCAGCCATGCTGCGAGGGCTCCCAGCGAGAGCAGTTATCCGGCCTTTTAAATTGCCAGCCCAGCACATGTGGGATACATCTTTAACCGCAAAATATGTTTTATTTAAGGCCTTTCCTCAATTGTGAAAACTTAAATTTAATAAGGATTGAGGAAGCCTATAAATCAAACACAATAAAATATTAAATTATGCACCTTACTCCAAGTGGGGTACATATATTTTATCATCGAGAAGTGTGGGTCTGGGTATTCTGGAAATTCTGATGTCTTGGGCAGTCTGGGGGTTGGGGGAACAAAGCTGCATTAGTTTTCAATTTACGGAACATGATGTTAGTGATTACATTAACTTAATCTAATATTATTTCCCATATTTAAAGACAGAATGAGAACCTTGTGTTTAGATTGTTGTTGGCTTTAAAAGTATAAATGTGAATGTATATGTGTGAGTATGTGTGTGTATGTGTGTGCGGACATAAAGAAACAAGGGCCGGCTGGCGTTCCATATAATAGGCTGAGTTATTAGTACAGCTGCACATTCTGTGTCTCGGGGGATTAGGAGCTCAGCCTGAAATCTCATTTAATTACAGAGCATTGACTACCATGGACCTCTTGCATCTGGACTCAGGAATAATAGCGAGCATTTTTCGTTGAATGGTTTGCCGTGTTCAGGATAGAAACACATGTAGTTCAATTTCTACCATTTGGTTAAGAACAAAAAGCAAAAGTTCGCAGATGGTTAGCTCAGCCTATTACATAATTTTGCTAAACTTCCTGAACTCTCTTCTCCTTTACAGGCTTAAAAAATGCAATTCTATTCCTTTTAGATGTGGAGGTAAAAGGGCACAAAATTACTCGGTTCATCTGTAAGTGAATGTAACAATAATACCTACCTCGCAGGTTATCACAGGGATGACACCAGGCAATGGAAGTGAAAGGACAACACAAAGGAGCAATTGCTGCTGAAAGCTGGCTAAGCAGTATCATGACTTCAATTCATTTATTCATTCAATAAAAACTTGAGCACCTACTAGGTGCCAACCACCATTCTACAAGAAGGATACAGAGTGGTGAATAAGAAAGGCAGGGTTTCAGCTCTAAGGCAGTTTACATTCTAATGAGGGAGACAGATGATAGGATGATACTAGAGGGTAAAATGTGCTGTGAAAAATATGAAGCAGGATAAAGAGATAGACCGTGGCTGGGGGTTCCTTTAGAAAAAACCCACTGAAAAAGCAACATTTCAGATGGAGGCTGAATGAATTAAATGACAAGAAGCCGGCCAGTGGAAGAACATCCCAGAAAAAGGGAAAAGCAAGTGCAGTGCCCCTCAGCTGCAGTGGGCTGTTTGAGGACAGAGAAGACCATAGTGGCAGGAATGGAAAGGAAGGGAGTGGGAGGTACAAGGCGGGTCTTGACAGAAAGGCAGTGGCCCAGCAAGTAGGGCCAGCCTTGTTAGCCTTGCTAGAATTTGGACTTTATCTCAGGAACTATGGGAAGGCATTGGAGGATTGTAAGCAGGTAAGAGATATATTCCTGAGTTGCATTAAAAAAGAAAATAATTTTTGGCTGTTATGTGGAAACTGGATGAGAGGTGGGATGGGGACGTGACTAGAGTTGTAATAAGGGCATCAATTAAGAGGCTAGTACAATAGTTGAGGCCACAGGGAGAAAAAAAACAAAACAGATAGCCCCATGGAGATGTCAAGCAGGAAATTGTATATATGACCTAGAGCTCAGGGAAGAGATTTCTGATCTGTAATGCCAACCTTTTGTCTCTATCCATCTCTCTTAAATAAGACTCATATCAAACTGCCAACTTGAAATCTCTGATTGGATATTCCACCAGAACCACATACTCAATATGTTTAAATCTTACTATTTTGCCCTAGCCAGCTTGGCCCAGTGGATAAAGCATCAGCCTGCAGACTGAAGGGTTCCAGGTTCAATTCTGGCCAAGGGCACATGCCTGGGTTGCAGTAGGGGGCATGCAGCCAATCAATGATTCTCTCTCATTACTGATGTTTCTCTCTCTCTCTCCTTCTCCCTTTCTCTCTGAAATCAATAAAGAAATATCATTAAAAATTTTTTTTAATAAATAAATCCTACTATTTTTTCCTCTCCTAAACCTGACCCTAACAGATTTAACATTTTTGTCCTCCAATAAGATTTGATATTTTTCTTTACTGGTTCTTGTGTAATTCTTATGAAGTTTGTCCAAAATATTTTAGAATTGTTTCTATTGGAATGATATATTTCCCTATTTCTACCTCTAGCTGCTTACTGCTGGCATAGAATAAAGGCTACTTTTGTATATTTATCAAATATTTAGGTATCTTAATAAATTTAGTAACCTTTTACTATAGTCTTCTGGATTTTCTAAATATAAGTACAAAGAATTGTCAAAAAGCTAGTTTATTTTCCTTTTCTAATGTTTATGCTTATTATTTAATGTTCTTGTCTTGACCTTTGCTAATCTTGCTACTGGATGTGTAGAATCAACAGCATTGGCATCTTCTAGATGCTTATTAAAGTTGAAGAATCTCAGCCCCATCCCCAATCCACTGAATCAGAAGCTGTACTAGTATTTTAAAAAGATCCCTAGGTGACTCATGCAAAGTTTGAGCAACACTACTATAGAATATTCCAGACATTCTTTAATAATAATGATGATGTTTTCTAGCTGTGTGCTATCATCATTATATGGTTCCTGATTTTAATTGAAATAGTCTGTGTATTTCTTGTTTGTTTATTTAGAATGACTAATGTTGTCCAATTCCTTTATATATGATAACATAGTCTTTCTACTTTAATTTGCCTAATTTTTTTAATCTTCACCCCAGGATATGTTTGGGTATGTTTTTTTCACTGGTTTTAGAGAGGAATAGAGAGGAGAGAGAGAGAGAGAGAGAGAGAGAGAGAGAGAGAGAGAGAGAGAGAGAGAGAGAGAGAAAGGGGAGGGAGGAGATCAACGTGAGAAAGAAACATCGAATCAATTGGCTGCTTTCCTTACGCACTCTGACCAGGGATGGAACAGCAACCTAGGTATGTGCCCTGTACGGAAATTGACCCACCACCTTTCTGGTGTACAGGGACAATGCTCCAACCAACTGAGCCACCCAGCCAAGCTAACTTGATTAATTTAATTCATTACATCAATAATTGGCCTAATGTATTATACTAACAAAGTCAATGTATCTTTTTTCAGGTTGCTGGATTTTATTTCCTAGTATCTTTATTTTATTTTTTTCTTTTATATCCAAAAGCAATTGTCCTTTGGTTTTCTTTATTGATTTGGGGCATTAAATTACAGGTGGTTTTATAAAATAATTTGGGGATTATCTTCATCACATTTGTCTGTAGACTGGAACAGGCAAACTTAGTTGGCACATTAGAATTCCCTGAGTAGTTTTAGGGAAATATTAATGTTTAGACCTGGCTCCTAGAGATACTGATTTGGAGATTCACCAGAAAACAGGTCTTCTTTTAAATTAATTTTTTAAAGCTCCATAAATAAGTCTAATGAATTTCTAGGATTGAGAAATGCTGGTCTAGAATCTTTAAATAATTCATAAGATTAAATACAATTTAACCATTATCTTATCAATGGGCACTATTTAGTCACCTTCTCGATTTCTTCTCTGGTAATTGTTACATTAAAGTTTCCCATTTCTTTTTTAATGAATTTTTAAATAAACTTATATCTTGCTCTTTATGAGGTTAAGGACATTTCCTTCTATTCCCATTTTGCTGAGAGTTTTTATCATGAATGGATGTTCGATTTTGTCAAATGCTTTTTCTGAGTATATTGAGATGATGATGCAGTTTTTCCTCTTTCATCTGTTAATATGGTGAATTACATGATTGACTGTGAAAAGTTGAACCGCCTCTCATTCCTAAGATAAATCCCACTTGATTGTGACATAGTATCCTTTTTATATATTGCTGGGTTCTATTTGTTAACATTTTGTTCAAAGGGGAGAAAAGACACTCAGGAAATACTCTTACTGGTTATTCTTCACTTTCCTCCCCAGATATCTGCTATTTACTTTTTAGAATCTTAAGAGAGTTGCTGCATTACTTTTTTGTAGATTTTCTTGTGGAATCAGTGGAAGAGAGACGCTGTGGTAGGCTTATTCCATCTTGACTAGCCTGAGAAGACTGTCATTTTTGTGTGTGTTTTTTATACACAGCACATCCAATCTATTAATCTGCATTTAAATGAAGAATTCAGTCTGTTTACATAAAGCTCATAGTTTAGATTTTGTTTCATTTTGCTCTACATATACTAGTACTTCTTTGTCTTTTTCTATGAAACTTCTATTGTTTCATTTCCCTTCCCCCACCATCTCCTTATTCATGAATGCTACTGTAATTTTCCAACTCACTCACTTTTTATTTCTAGAGTCACAATCTAGTATGTGCCCCTGGGATGGCCACATTGCAATCAGCTCACAAGCCAAAGGATTTTGAGTTTATATGGAGGTGGGAACAGTAGGGCAAGCTTGGCCATTCAGAGATCTTTGTGTCACACTGCACTCTCCCTTCCTCTGAAGGGCTTGGAGCTCTGGGGGACATGAAGAACACTGGTCATCATTGTAGATACATGGAACTTGGTTTCTCTCCACATGCAGTCCTCATCTGGTTGCATCAAAAGAATGTAGGATTGAAGAAGGAACTGAATGTTAGAAGGTATTTTCCAGGTAGGAATGTGGGACTCTTCTCCACATTCGTGTAACTGTATGTTCTACCAGCTTCAGCTTGCTCTCTGAGGTATATCTGCATCCTCACCAATGCAGCATGACCGCACTCCAGTTCCACCATGGGTGTCTCTAAGTCACGTGGGTGTACCACTTCTTAGTACTACTTCTGAGCATATCATGCTGCCCAGGGTATGGATTCAATTAGTGTACTGAATGATGATATTCCACCTGTAGTGTTTCTGATTTCTCTTAAGTGGTTATATCTTGTTTCCCCATTGGGGTCATAAACAGGGACACCTGCTATCACCATACATAGAGTGCTCTGTAGCAACACTGAATCCTTCATACTTACCTATGCTCACAGGTAGACAGCATTTTCCATTGATGTCAATTTCTTCATTTTCATTATTCACTACAGTGTGGCCTTTTAAACTTTCGCCAGCCAACAATGCTAATATCACATGACAGCCCGTCTGTCTCAGTCCTGTTGGAGAGCATGTGGTCAATTTTACATGATATTTTGATAGATCATATCCTGTTACTGAGAATTACAACAAAAAATAAAAACATTGTCCAGTAGATAAATATAATTTTTTTTCTCATTCCTTGTACCTCTCCATTTTCAAGACCACTTTCCATTTATTTAGTTCTTGTTTCTGAGGAACCAGGAAAGACATATTTCTCTTGAGGTAGTCTGTTTGGAATGAATTACTCAAAGGACATCCCAGCAATGTGTGGGCTTCCATAGATACCATGGCCATCCATCACTTTAAGGAAACAGTATAAATAGATAAAGCAGTTAGCAGTTAATTACACCCATTAAAGAAAGATTTTCCACTTTCCAGGAGAGAATGACTGCAAGCTCCCATGTTGCCTTGAATGTGAATCCAGCTTTTACATTTTTATTTGCAAAACCCTTTTTGTAACAGAGGCCTACCCATAGCATATAAGAATCCCTCCTATACCAGTGTTTGAGGTGGACCGCATGAACTGCTTACCTGCCCGCAGAGGTATGCGTAGCAAGGCCTTTTAGAAATGCCAACCCTGCATTATAACATCTATGTGAGCAGCAAATTGAAACACCAAACCTGCAGATGAGCATTGTCTGTAACTATAATGAGGAGGAGCCTGAGGGAGGCTCTCCCAGCCCTGGCCACTAAGCCAGTGTGGCTGTGACCCTCTGCAGCTGTGCCCATCAGGTTGTGGGCTGGAGGCTCAGTGTGCAGCTGGGCCTGCTCGCTTGTTCTCCCAGATCCTATCAGGTTCAACTCCTTTCCTCATTACAATGCCTCTACTGCCCTTTCTCACCTCAGCCTCAATTTTCCCCGACTCACAAATAGAAAGGAGCTTAAAGGTGTTCCAATCCTTTCCAACTTGTTCTTTTGTTTTTGTTTTTTAATCAGAGTCCTTTTCTCAAATGAAGGCTCATCCAGAAACCCAAGATGTAAAATATAACTCCATATGTGTGCTCTGGTCATGGAGGGGAGCCAGGCCAGCAGCCCCCCTGCTGCCCCAACATGCTCCTCTGAGTTAAGACTTCAAAACAGAAATCCAAAACTCTCCATGCAAAAGTGAAGAAACTGGAGGTTAGACTCAGTGTTTCTCAGTGGAGGCATTGCTAGCATTTGGGCAGAGGCAGTCTTTAGTGTGGATGATTGGCCTCTGCGTGGTAATCACATGACTTCCCCTGTGTTGTCTTCCCAGACTTGTGTTGACTAAAATCAGCTACTGAGAGAGTGAACTGGTTCCACGGAGGCTGAGAATCACATGGCCCCGGAGTGAGGCACAAGGGGTTTGTCAGAGAGCAGGGCCAGTCTGAACCCAGGTTTCCTCATTCCAGCAAGTGGACTGGCCTGCTAGCCACCGTTTTTCCCCACCCTCTCCGCCTTTGAGCTGTGTCCTAGGGGTCGGTCCTGTTACTGAAACTCAGCTTCTACTAGTCTCCGAAGCTGCCTTATTGTACCACTGCCATGGCTGCTTCTAATCTGGAAGCCAGGCAGGCCCTCCCATGTAAAGTTGGAGATTAGTGTAGACAAAGAAAAGATGTCTCCAGCACTTTCTCAGTTTATAGTGACCACAGTTTAACTTCTGGCCCCATGACCAGTGCAGCTTTTCAGGGAGATGTGATTTTCAGTGCTCTAGCTTCCCCCGTAAATTGTTTTGGATCATTTATATTCTATATAAATTATTTGATTCTGGATCACCTATATTCTATAGAAACTTGATTCTACTAGATCATTCCCTGGCTGCTGTCTTCAGCAAACTCCAAGGGCTATAGAGGAAAAGAGACCTGGGTTTGATTCCTGCCTCCTCCATTCTTCAGCTGTGTGACTGTCCAAAGGACACATGGCTGTCCAGAGCCTCAGTTTATTCATTTATAAACTGGGGAGAAGAGAAAACTTCCCTGACGAGATCCTTGGATGGATTCAATGCAAGAACGTATGTAGAGTAGTCAGCCATACAAGTTGCACGTTAAATAGTTTCTGCCACTCCTAAGGTTGTCACCAGCACCACTTCCGCACCTTGGTCTGATGTGTGGAATAGAGTAGATTCCCCTCAGGTGAATTCCATAAAACTGTCACTTGGAGGTGGCAGAGCACCCTAATTCCAGATGCTGCTCAGGGTTTCCGCTTGGCTTTCCAGCTGGCCCAGTCACACCAGCCATTTTGGAAAGCTGGACTCCTCTCTTCCTTCTGTAGACATCCCTGTAGTCATCGGGAGATCTTATTTTCCACTGATAGAGCAGTCGGCACATTTCCAGACCTTTTAAAATGGGTTTTTACTAACAGTCTATCAAGTCTCCAGAGGCAACTATCATGTCTGAGACAGCTAGGATCTTTCTTTACTGACAGTTTGAGCTGTGTGGTTGAAATCATTTTTGACAAGAAAAAAACAGGCTCAAGTATTATGAAATCACAGACTGTCCACAGTGACCAATTTTCAAGCTTCAGAATCTTCACTAGAGCTTAATTATGCCACACACACACACACACACACACACACACACACACAATTTCCGAGGAAGTTGGATGTAAATTTTTGACTTTTGCACTCAGTACTCAAAAGCAGGCAAACGATTTCAAAAATCACAGCTATTAAGTCAAACTAAACCAAACACATTGTTCTGAGATATGTGCCAAAAGTTCCAGCATACAATTCGCTTTGCTGAATCGCTTCGTTTTTTCAACGTTATATTTGTGTAGAGCATTTGGTAGATGCCTGTTTAAAACTTATCCATATGGTTAGTGTTTTGGATGAAACATACAGATGTGAAGTGTACATATGAAAAAGTATACTTTCTTAAAAATCATTTAAGACCCAGTAAGTCCTAGCAAATTCACTATTGCCTTCCATGTTGGGATTCTTTCCATAGGTTAGACTCAGCAGCTGTCCATAACAGAAGGTTTTGGTGTGTTTCTGAGGAAATTCCACCCAAGGAAAGGCTGGCACAGATTCTCTTGCTGCATTTCCTGGCTTTTTTGATTCTCAATGAAACAATAATTATTCAATTAATCTTGTCAACAAGTGGAGGCTGCTTTCATTTCAGTTGTTTACTGATTATATTGGGTAGATTTTTAGATCCTTGAAAAAGTTACCCAATTGCAACAAACTACTAACGAAGCAAGCCTTGGTTAATTAGGGACTCAGAGCAATTAGCTTGTCAGCAGTTAATTCCAATAGTCCTGAGAGAAATCCTACATGTAGGGGGGTACATATCACAGGAGCCATTGACCTCTAAACCTTCCTCCTTTCCTGTCACTGCTCTTCAATGGAAAATCACTTATTTTGTCAGACTAATGATGGAGGTAATGGAGTAGCCTATGGCTCCGGCTTGCTACTCTTGTTTTTCTCTTGCTATTTTTAGAAAGTTTAAAAATAGATGAATGGGTCTATTTTGGACATCATTAAAAGAGGAAACCCAAGGTGGGACTTTCAGAATCCACTGAGTGCCGGCTGACCACCCCAAAGCTATCTGGAGCTCATTAGTCTCCACAGAGCTTGCTCTGCCAAAGAAAAGTTGGCTGTGAACTTTTTAAGTTAAAAGACTTTTATAAACCAAACCAAGTTTTGTTTGAGAATTTGATTTACTGGGGTAAAGAAAGATGATTCTGAACGATATTCTCTTGTTTCCATGTTTACTGAAAGAAACTAGAATTAGAACATTCATTGCAGTCTTTTTTTTATGCGGGGAGGGTGAGTGAGGCTGATTGGGGTTTATAATAGAGCTTAGAAAATATTTTAGGACAACTTGACAAGCTTGACTATCACAGAGTAATAATTTAAGCTGGAATATATGATTGTTCTAATATTGACCTCCTGTTTTCAATGTAAGCACAATCAGCCTGAGAGTGAGACATTGCACTGAACTAATTTCCTGTTTTCTGTCTCCCATTCCGACAAAAGGCTGGCATAAGAAAGAGCAAGCCCTGACTCTGGAAGACTAGTCAAGGCATGGTCTGTCTTCCCCATGCCATGTTTCAGAGCTTAATTTTCCTTCACTTTTCTCCTTGAGAACATTGTGAAAACTCTCCTAAGCTTGACACCACCTCAAAGAATATAAAAGGAACATGAATGTGGAAATGCAAATGAAGGCCACTAATCCCATTGCATCATGTACTTTTGCTGAAGTTGTTAGAGGTAACAGGGTTGACCTTATAGGAATTCAAAGGGCCCAATGAATAACATCTCTCTACCCTCCTTCCCCTCTCCCCACCCCATGCTCCCAAGTTCTGGACTAAATAAGAAATAAGACAAAGGATAAGGTGGTTAAGAGTCCATATCCTGTTTATTTTAGACTGATGGAGCTCAGTTCAGATTTTACTACATTTTACTCAAGGACATCTTAGAGAGAGGAAAGGATGGAGAAAGAAAGGAAGAAGGGAGGCAGAGAAGAAACATTAATCGGTTGCCTTCAATATATGTCCCAAACAGGGATCAAACCTGCAACCTTTTGGTGTACAGGACAATGCTTAACCAACAGAGCCACCCCAGCCAGGCTTGCCTCAATATTTTTTAAAAATCAACAAAATGTCACACTGTTTTAAACATCATACTAGAGAATATTGTTGTTATCAAGGTATAACTTCTAGCACAGACTAGGAGGATTCTGAATAGGACTAGACCCCTGCATTAGGAAGACTTACCCACCCAGTGTCTGGACCAGCAGAACCACATCATGTGGGAAAACTACCCATGTGAACCAAGGAGCCCAACAGAAGGTGTACTCCTGCCGGTGGCTGCATGCTGGAGAGGAAAGAGTTGGCTTTATATGTCCAGCTTCTCTTGCCAAACTCAGTAAACAGGTTAAGTCACACCCTCTCCAAGAATGCTGTAAGGATGGACAAGAATGCAAGTGTGTTTCCCACATTGAGGTCCCTCCAATGGAGTAAGGGTGACCTACTCCTTCTAACAGATGTTACAGACAGGTTTTCCATATCATTACATTTTGCTGATTCATTAAGAAATTAAGAGTACAGTAAAATTTGAATTAAATCTCACCAATTTAAACAATAAGGTATTTAGCACCTTTTGCATTGTAAATAAACAATCTATAAAACACATTAAGAGTGTTTGTAGAATTTTGAGGGACTATTTTGATTCCTTAAGAGAATATACTAATTTTGAGACATTTCAAAGTACTCTCTCAAATAAAAAAAGGACCATATTAATTATAAAATGTTATTTGTTGGAGTAGCTCACATGAGCATGAGTATTTTGTTTTTACCAGAACAGTAGAAATACTGAACAACAGCCAGTTATTTTCATTTTACTTCTTAATATGTCTCTATGCCACCAACATGCTCTCCCTTTAGCTTAATGATAAGTAAAGAAAGACTGGAAGGAAAAGGAACTGTGAGTTTCCCTATACTCCTCTTCTCTCTTTGCAATCATTTTCACCATAACTGACTGACTACACAAGGAAGTAATACAAGTAAAGAACATATGGTGAGTTCCCTGGTTGTTGGTGTTTCTTAGAACTTTATTGCTTTCCTCCTATGTTTGTAACAAGTTCTGGTTTGAACAGAAAGTTGGTCTTTTGGGATTGTTAGAGTACCCCTCTTCCATCTCCACTCCTCAGTCTTAGATGTAACGTACTTTCTCTGTCTTTGCTTTGAATTTTGTTGAACTCCCATGCATCAGGGGTTCACCAGAATTTCACGATCATGGAACATTGCAAATGCTATCTGCAAGTGAGGCAGCTGGAAAGAGTGGGAGTTAGTGATGCCTCCTCTGCCCATATGCATGCTCTGTTGTCCCATCAGACCTCATGTGTGAAACACAAGTTCAAAGATAAAATTACTAAGAATTTCAAAACAGAGAGGGTAGAGAAATAAACCAAGTGTGAGGCACTTTTGAGCACAGGTCATGTGCCTATAAAGCCAGCCCTGGGTAGAGGGTTGTAGCTAAGGGAATTTAGGCCACAGTTTGGCAACAGCAAAGACTGAATTCCAGGATATTGGACCGAAAGAGAACAGGTAGTGGGACAATCCTTATTCTTGTTCTAGGTAATTGCTCTCATTTTTGCCAGGAGGTGAGTGTATCAACCAAAAATGGGCCTTGAACCAATAGAACACCAGGCTGCAAGCTGTTGCTGGCAAGAGTATTAGGGGTGACTTGCCCTCAGTTAATACAATGTAATTCTTAAGTTATTTTTCAGAGTTTTATGGACCCAATTTAGCCTTTGTGCTAAATTGTGTTCCACTAAACACAAAAGTATGTGAGTTTTTTTTGCTGCATTTTTGTGGGCATCTGGCCACAAACAGTCTGGTTAAATAAAAGTTTATTATAAATTTTCAACCGATTTAGTTAAATTGGCATAAATATGTAGGTTTGGTAAATTAAACTGCTTTGAAAGTCCTTTAAGCCCATTGCATTTGTAACCACTTTAGAGTTTACAAAGGGGTTTTTACCTACGGAATCCCCATTTAACCCTCTTAATAACCCTGGGAAGTAGGATAGGTGGATATTATAGTCCCTATATAGGGGCATATGTACCAGGCCTCTGAATTGGATTGCATGAACTTAATCCTTTCATGGTCTCAGTTGATTTGAAAAGTGAAAGCACTTAATGCAACAGAAATCCGACCATAAGCTAAACAATGAATAGCCTAGTGTGGCGGGACTCTAAGAATGAACTGGGCTGATGAGATGTATCTCTCAGCAGAAGTAAGGTTATCTGTTCAATACAGACATCTTTATACAGCTCATACTGAGTCTCAACATTAATGAAAAAGATCTATTGAGACATGTTCTCAGATTGTCCCTTTCTTGGTCTTCTCCATTTTAGCAAACTGTACTTCTATCCACTTATTTGCTCAGCCAACACCCTAAGAGTCATCCTTGAGTCCTCCTTTTCCTGCCCTCCAATCCACCAGGTCTATCAGTAGCTTCAGCCTCTCTGCTTATTCTTCTTTTAAATTAATTTCAGAGAGGAAGGAAGAGGGAGAAAGAGAGAGAAACATCAATGATGAGAGAGAATCATTGATCAGCTGCCTCCTGCATGCCCCACACTGAGGATTGAGCCCACAACCTGGGCATATGCCTAGACAAGGAATCAAACCATGACCTCCTGGTT